>NW_004624866.1:96881-128600 GCF_000247695.1 Heterocephalus glaber
AAATACACCCATGGGTTGATTGCCTCATGGATTATTGACAACAAATATATTAACATAACCATATATTTGTGACTATAAATGTTTGTATGTATGTGTATATATATATGATATTAATTAAATGTGCTATATAAGTGTTCATCATTGTTAAAGTTTACCCCAATTATTTGGATTCTACTTTAATCTCTTATCACTAAAACTACCATTTCCTCTGTTATTCTCTGTTAAAGCCATAAGTTTTTGTTTTGTTTTGTTTTGTTTTGGTACCAGGGATCAAACTCGGGTCCTTGTGCTTGCAAGGCAGGCAGCAGAACCACTGAGTTAAATCCCCAGACCACCATAAGTTGATAGTTATCTGGGAAATGAAGTGCCATTTTCCTCTATCAGGCTTTTATATTGCTGGTCTTAATTAATCATTATTTTGGCAAAATGGCAGCCCCGACTTTGATTTTAAGAAAGGTTATTGGGCCTGGAGGGAAAGATTGATTTCAACATGCTCAGAACAAAATTGGTAGATTTCATAGTTGTTGTGGATAAGGGAACAGAGACAGTCGAGTACCTATCACAATATCAGCACAGTATTGAGAAGAATCTATTTTGACCTTTGTTCACATTCCATCTGCTCTACTGACTAGGGTGAGTTCACAGATTCAAGATGAGTCAGGCTTCATTTCCATCCTTGAATACATTTGCAGCTTGGAATACTTCACAGTAACACACACACACACACACACACACACACACACACACACACAGCAGTTCAGAAACCCAGAGTGAGTGAAGGATTTGCTGAAGACATTGCCATGAGCCAGGTAACATGATGAAGTTGCTATAGTGGGAACCACTGCACTGAAGGGACCTGTGTCCTGAGGGAACTCCAGCACCAACCATGCTATCATAGAATTGGCCCCTGGCCAAATTATGACATGTTCACTACAGAGGTAAAATCAATTCAATTTCCAGAGAAGCAACTAAAGAGTAATAAGGCACAACTCTATCCTCTTAGTGGAAGTATATACAAAAAGAAAAGAGTAGGGTTATTGTCCTAAAAATGAAGTGGGACTCTGAAAAGGGCACATCTAGCAGGAACAGAACTACATCTCCAGGTGATACCACAATGTGATAGAAAAATATGATAAAAGCTTAAATTTTAAAAATCATTACAGAAGAAGCTATATTGTCATTAATCTACCTTAAAACACTGTCTTTCACTGTGAAATCCTTGTCCTATCATTCTGGCCGCTTTCTGAAGCTTTTCTGGAAGTTCTCTTCCATAGGTGTCTTCAGTAGGGTTGTTTGTGGCTGCCTCAATGTCTTGGATCAATTCAAAACATTTACCCTTCACCATCATTTTAACTTTGAGGAAGAGCCAGAAGTCAGGTGGACCATATCTGGTGAATAAGGTAGATGAGGATATACTGTAATTTTTTTTGTTTACAAGCCTGCCTTTCCTTTGGATGGCACTTGCCAGGAGCATTTACTCTATTTTCAATCATACCTTCTAAAGACATTCACAAAAGAGGATTCCCAGAACTGCTTCAGAAAGTGGCAAGAACAATGGAATAGGTGTGTTCAAAGCAATAAGGAGTATTTTTAGGGGGATTAGTGGCAATGTGCCTTTTACTGTAATAAATTTTTAAATTTAAATACCCACCATTTTATTAGCTTTTATATTTACATGTAATATTGTCTGTAGTATCAAACAGTAGAAACTCTCTGTTCTCTTCTACCGACCCTTAGCCCACAAACCATCTAAAGCTGAATGAGAGGGATACCTTCACATCGTGTCCAGGACTTAATGCAATGCCTGGCACATACAAAATGCATTGTGAATGAATGAACATATCAATACAATTTCTGCCTTCAAAAAAATAATCAACCTTAAAAAAAATAATAACCAGAGGGGAGCGTAAGATATGCACAGATAGCAATAATGCAACCCAAAAGGATTAAACAAATTACAGGCTAGCATGTAGGAGACAAAATTATTTCTAGGTGGGGTTAGGAAGAATCAGAGGTTTTCTCTCACATACAGGCTTTCGGACATACACCTGAATTAGGCTGAAACAGATAAATTAGATTTTTAACTAAAAGAAATGTGGAGATCAGCCCAGGCTCGACACAAGAATCTGAATGCTTTGAAGTGCTCAGTGTGTTCCATGAACATCAAGTGATCCTGGGTGGCTGCCATCCGGGAGCTGTGCACTAGAGGAAGAAAATGAGGCTGAGAAAAAAGCGTGAGCCAGATTTTGAGGGGTCTTGACTGCAGTGAAAAGCGATGCTGTTTAAGGCAATCAAGAAATATTTGTTACAAACCTACTCTGTTGTCAGTGCAGGGGCTCTGGAGGTAGCACCCCTTTCCCCTGTCCCCATGTTTAGGAAATAATAGCAAAGGACAGGACACACAAATGAGCACACAAATACATGCCACTATGTGTTAAGGGTGTCATGGCAGCCACCTAAGGAACAGCACGATGAAGGAGTGAGGAGCCTATGGTGCAGAGAGAGGGATGATTTTCAAAAAGATTTTGCACCAAGACTTCTTTGTTGAAATATACAATGATGCTTTCTAAATTTTAGACAGATTAAACAAGGTAGGGTATACAATTGATTTGAAGGGAGAAAGCCCCTAAAAAGAGGTCATCATTTTCTGGGTAAAGTAAAGAAAAAGGCTAATCAGATCACCTGAGGGCTGAGAGGACACCTCAGTCCTATCTATCCCCTGTTCTAGTATTTACTACATCCCCAGAAATTTCCTAACATTAAACCACTTTAACATGTGTAGAAGAAAAGGCAACAAAAACCTCTAACCTGAGAATATATTACATTTCTTAAGTTAAAACTTGTAAGAAATCAGAAAAAATTATAATAAAGTTCTCAAGATGAGTGGACAGGAAGAGCAGTATGAACTAGTTGTTCATGTGAAATGAAATGTAATATGGTATTATGCGGACTAGTCTTGACAAGAACAGAGTCACATAACAGTACAGGCTTTTGTAATATCCATTACTGGTAGTTGGACAATCTCGATAGTTTAACAGTAACAACCAAATAATAAAGAAATTGTACCATGCTCTGCTCCCATCCTTCACAAATCCTCTTCAATATTTCAAGATGTTAGTTCTGACAAGTTCAAATCATAATCATGGTAATTAGTATTCGACACTTACAGGCTCTTCACCAACAGTACATGTTGTTCATTTGTCAACATATAGTTGTGGTATAGAAAATATTTATCATATGTAAAAACCACATTTTGAGTCGTTTAGGGAAATTTTGATAAGCTAAACATACCGAAGGATGCTTTCACCACTGATTATTTTTTCCTCTGAGCTATTTCTATTTTGTTAAGATATAATTGTATAAGATAAATTAATTAAAAAATTATTATGTTTATTGGGTTGAGTCCATTCCTTAGAATTCTCTTCTGACTTACAGAAATGGAGTCACAAATTGACTTGCTGGCTTTTTAAAAATTAAAAGTGAGTTATTGTAATTCCTACACAAATTACTACATGAATATATTGTGTCAATTTTCTTCTCACAACAAATAGTACATGAAAAAATATATACTATATATAATTGTTCTATATTGTTCTCTCTCTCTCTCTCTCTCTCTCTCTCTCTTTCTGTATACACCATATAAGGCCTATAATGTAATCAAACCTTGGTAAAGTCCAATGATATTTTTACCCAAATACATATTTTCTCATGGAAATTCAAAGCTAGTCCATCTTTTGCCTTTCTTACTTACATTAAGTGCTCTGACTTAAGATAACATAATAAGATTTCTTCTCTAAACCAACATGAACATACTTAGACCACTGAGGTCAGGTTCAAGTGTCAATGTCATCTGTATTACTTATCTAATTGAGAATAAACACAAGTGTGAGATATAGTAACAAGGACATCCACAGCTATAAGTTTAAAAAAATCAGTAATTTGTCATCATGTATTTAATGTTAAAATACTTAAAATTCTCCCTGACCTATAAATGGATCTGTGGATATGACCATTTTATGGTTCATATATTAGCACCTGTGAACCTCATTCAGTTTACCTCTCAAAGTCATCAGGCCAAAAAATTAGCTAGTACATGCCCGTCTCTTTGGGATATGCAGCCTAACTCCTAGGCTTTGGCCATCCTGGGTAAACATTTCTGACCCTACAGCCAGGTGCTCTCAAAAGGAGGTCTGCAAACACGTGCTCTTAAGCCACTTGGTGGCTTCCCCTCAGCCTTAACTGAAAACCATGTGGTGTGTACAGTCACAATCCTAGAGTGTTGGGACTGCAGGAAGCAATCCAATAGAGAACTGATAGAAATAAACAGTAAAAGTAAGTAAACAAGATAAATGTACTGAAAATGAGGATGTCAGAGCATATTCTTGGAAGATAATTCTCCGCAAAGCAGATTCCCAGGGCTTTCTTGCCCCAGAATTACGATACATTATTACAGACTATAGGAATGAGTATAAACAGTACTGTGGTTTAAAAAAATTAACAGAAACAGTCCAAGCCTGTGAGAAAATTCAACTGAATTGAAATGCACAGAAGGATTAGGTCAGAGGAAGATAAATGTATCTTTAAGCAATGTATGCCTGAGAAATTATGCATAATCATTAGCCTTCCCACAGCCACATTATGACTAAACAATCTTAGCATGAAGAAAATTACTAACAGGTTCATATCCATATTGGAAATAAATTGAATAGTTTTCTATGTTTCTTTACTTTCTTACATTTTATAGTCCTCTGTAGTTAAAAGAAGAAGAACTTTTGCAAACATTATTTCCTTCAATCTTTACAATACCTTGGTGGGGTGGACAAAAGATTTTTTTTAAAAAACACACAGATTCAGGGAAGTCAAGCCAAGTTGTAGATTTGCTTAAAAGGCAGCATCCTTGAGTCCACTCACCAGCTCAGAGTCCCAGACTGCTGGCAGAAGGACTGAGCAGAACAAGATACATTGTCGGGACAGAAGGCACAGGTGTAGGTAATTGCCTTCAAAAAAACACTCAAGAAATTTCTAAATTGCTTATGATTTAAAAAGACCTGTGTCTATTCCTTCTCCTTTTAATTAACAAAAATAAAATATAGGCATGGAACAGTAAGTCCAGCCTGGTGTGAAAGTTTAAACAGGAAAATGCAAGGAAATAAAGTACAATTCACCTTTTAGCCAATATGTAGTATGCAAAACATACTTATGAAGTACATGTTGTGAGAAGGCAGCCATAGGTACCTGTGAAGTAAATCTGAGAAAGCCCTTTGGCTTACAACTGTTTTCGTCAGGCAAGTTTTCCAAGGCCTTGCTCCTCTTTAGGAATATTTGAGTATTAAAATTCTTATTTAGTTAATATTTTACAAGTTATTGACCTTCAGTAGAGATCTACAGAGAAGCATTATTCCATAGCAGAGAAACACAAATTTTAACAGTGCTTGTATTTTGCACTGGATATCTCTATCTGGGTGACCTTATGAGTATCTATATTCCAAAATTTTAAAAGTAATCTCACTATCTTCCTCCTCCGTCTGTGACCTACTGTATCCCCTCTCGCAATAAATGGCCTAACCATACGCAATCTTCCCAGTTACAAACCTTGTTCCCTCATCAGGTTCATCCCCTCTTCATCTACATGTTACTTAGTTCCATTGATTTTACCTCCATGATACCCCATAAATAATTGCCTCTTCCTCTAGGCCTCTAATCCATGAGAGATAATAAGGTGTGGATTTCTTGCAAGGATTCTCTCCCAGGACCCCAAACTACAGTCCCAGCTCCTGAGTGATGCATGCAACACTCTTGCTTTGTGAACTAGTCCCTGCCTAGTTTTCCAGATACCTGCAACCATCCCAGCCACAATGAACTTCTCATCGCTCCACCCCACCCCAAATTCCTTGCAGTCTTATTTGTCCATACTTTTGTACTTTTTTTTCATTCTGCACAGAATGCACTTTCCCTAGCTCTATTTCCTTCTGTTTGAAAAACCAGCTTAAATACCACATCCTTTGTCAACACCCCCCGATTCTCAAGACTTAGCTCTTCTTTTCTGAATACCACTGCCTTATTATTGTTACTATTACTGCTATTATTGGAAGATTTTCTAGTTTAAATTTT
This sequence comes from Heterocephalus glaber, assembly GCF_000247695.1. The sequence goes on from NW_004624866.1 coordinate 102,993, forward strand.
TTCCAAATTTTCCTCCTTTGCTGGTTTGAAACTTATGCATCCTGTTTCTATTGCTTTATTATTTTTTCAATTATGTATACTTAACAATAAAGTCCAAAATTAATCAATATCTCAATCAGTTCCCAGAAAAAATATAAGGATTTTAACCCCATCTAAATTCAATTAAGCAAAAACAGGGGGAGCTACCCACTCAGGATCTCTCCTGCTCCTCAGGAGCTTTCCTATCAATAAATATCTTCATACAAAAAATAAAAATGAAAAATTCAATTACTCATTCCTGACCCACACAGCATCACTGTCCAGTATTTTCAAAACTAAAAGCCCTTTTCACCAGCAAATCAGTTATCATCATTACCAATATTTTATAAGGACTTTTTGATACATATTATTATGCTTTTTTGTGATCTCACCCTTTCAACTTCCATCTATTTTTAGAGCACCTTTAAATTCCATTAGTTAAACTCCACTGATGGTAAACTTTGTCTTTGTTTTAATGTAAATATATGTTTACTTTCCTTCATTGTTGAAGACAATTTTAACATAGTTTTGCAAAGGACACAATTGTATTGGTTTATACCTAGATTCCTCCCCCGCCCCCAAAGCCTTATGCACTCATAAATGGAGCTTTTGGTAGGTGATTGAATCATGGGGATGTGATATTCATCAGGGGATTAGTCCACTGATGAGTTTATAAGTGAACGGGATGTTGGGAGGGAAGCCTGGTTGCAGGAGGTGGGTCCCTGGAGGTGTGGCCTGGAAAGTTGTAGAGTATCTCCCTCCCTCCTCCCTTGATCTCTTGGAGAAATTCTCCTCAGTCAAGCCCTGTGCGATGCCCCTCAGCCAACTTAGACTGAAACCTCTACGAAGAGCTATGGAATCAAAATAAACCTGTCCTCCTTTAATTTTCAGGTGTTAGATATTGTGTCTCAGCAATGAGAAAGTAACTAAGACAACTGGATATTATTTTTTCAGTCCTTAGTAGACATTATAGTTCATGGGGTTTTCATTTTTGAAAATTTAACATAAGCCTACTTGCTGTGCCTTGACAAATCTGTCCTTTCTTTCTGATTATCTTAAAACTTTGTATTTGGTGTTTTACAGTCTCTCCACAATGTGTCTAGGTGTAGATGTGTTTATTTCTGTCTTCTCCTTTGTTTTTCCATTGTTTCCTGTGTTTTGTGAGTTACATCTTTTACCAATTCTAGAAATCTTCAACTATCATTATTTCAACTGCCTCATTTCCTATATTCTCTCATCTTCCCTCTGGAAGTCTAATTGGAATTATATTGAACCCATTCATCTATCCTCTACATTCCATTTTTTTTTCTCGTAACTTATCTCTCACTTATCTGAGACCTAGTTGAATCATAGCAAGAAGGCCTATTGAAGTAGGCAGTCTACCACATTGCCATGGTGGAAGTCCCTTCATTTCACTTTGTATATATATTTATGAATATATATTTCACTGTCTTATCATTTTAAACATTCATCTACTGCATGATGTAGTATGGACAGAGACATATTTGTTCACCTCTATCCTAAGCACTTAGCCATACATAGCAAATAATAAACATTTTTAAATAAAATATGGCAATTAATTACGTATATATATATGAATGACCTAATACCACCTTGAACATTATTATTGCCAAAAGTCTGTAATAACCTAACCCTATGTTTTTTGAATGAGCAAATAAACAAGAAACTAAAATTAAGTGACTCCTTTTAGCAATAATTATTATATTAAACTATTCCATATAACTTTAAGGAGCATAGATTGAGCCAGTTTCTAAATTATTAGCCCATATAGACAAAAAATAAAAATAAAAAATGACTTCTCATAGTGATAATGATGATAAAATTCTTTAGTCCACTTCATTTGTCCACTAATGATCTCATGTCTATTGATGAAGAACACCTGACATAAAGACTGTACTGGAGAAGGGTTATGGCTGTCTCCAATCCAGACTAGAAGGTTGCCTTCCCAAAGCTCCACAAGAGGCAACACTGTTGCTCTTCCTACCAAGCTGTTCAGACCACACATGAGCAAGAAGCCATTACTCTATCACAAAAAGTATGATGACAGTGAAAGAGAATTTAAAATTGCTTTCATTACATAAAAAATCTTCTATAAAATAAAAAGTTAATGTGTAAAAAATAGGTAGCTTTTTTAGGGATAAAATGCTAGCTGGAAATATCAGTATAATAAAGAAGTAGCTGAAAGTGATTTTTTTTAAATGAGAGGGATAAGTAACCCAAAGTTGAAGGTGAGTTTGCTTGACTATTGTTGCTGTTTTAGCAAGTCAAACACCTTTAGATATTACCTGGTTTAAGTCATCAGTGTCACTCTTATGGAACATGGATATCAGTGAGAAAGTTCAGAAGAGAACTACAAGAATACTTAAGACAAAATTAAAGAAATTTAAGCCAATGAAGAGATAAAATAATAGGAAGAGAATGACTAGTAATTTCAGATACATTAAAAAGTTAATATATCCTCATAAAAACTAAAAGTAGATTGATCATATGATCCAGCTATACTATCCTGGGTATACATTGGGGAAAAAATGAAACCAGTGCACAAAAGAGGAATCTGCATACATTTCCATATTTGTTGTGGATCTATTCACAACAGCTAAGTTATGAAATCAGCCTAGGTGCCTGTCAACAGATGAGTGGATAAAGAAAACATGGCATATATACACAGCAAAGTATTATTCAGCCATAAAGAAGAATGAAATCCTGTCACAGGAAAATGGAAGGAACATCATGTTCAGTGAAATAAGTCTGACACATAAAGGTAAGAGACAAATATTGCAAGTTTCTCTCATGACAAAAGCGAGAGCAGGAGAGTTGGTGAGAGCTAGCCCACGTGCATGGGCTAGAGAGACATCACTGGGAATGAGGATGGGGGAGGCCAGGGAGAAGGGAGGATAAGATGGTGGAAGGGAATACTGGTAGGACCAATACATGATATATTCACGTATGGAAATGTTACCATGAAACTCATTAACTCGTACAATAAATATATGTTAATAAAAAAGAAAGAAAAAGAAGTTCATATAAAGTACATTCAAATTCACCATTTCAATAATGTCCCAAAACCAGAGAATATTGTCAAAAATAAAAGCGGAAGAGATCTGGACTTAGAAAAAAGAATCACTTGGCTTCTTGAGTGATGACACTGTAGATGCAAGGATGTGCAATCTTCTGGTAAGGGTTAAAAACTATTTTTTAAAAGCTTGGGCATTAAGCTTTCTGTAGGAAGAAGACATCAGATCTGTCTCATGAACACTTCCAATCCTGTGAGCTAGTGGCACTGTCATCTATTCCTCATGTATATTTACGTAAGATCCTGAAAAGCACAACACATTTTGTGCTTATTTAGTATTCTCATTTCTCCTCCAAAGCAAAATATCACAAAAGAGTTCAACTTTCCTCATAGAAGATAATGTTTGATATCTTTAGCTATTTTTGTGACTATCATCTAGACCCTCCTCAATTTCTCTACAACTTCTAATAAATATGGAGCACCAAAACAATGCACAGCTCTCCAATAAGGACTCAGGCAATGCCAAGTCAAAATAAGAAGATTACTCCATGGCTTCTGCATGTCATGCATCTATTAATACATCCTAGGATCATGTTCGCACTTTTAATAACAGCATCAGGCTGCTGACTCACACTCAGGCATGTTTCTACTTCCTTCATACCTACATAATTATTCCCTTTCTTGTGTCAACTTGGTTTGTTTTTAATCTTTACTCTCATCCTGTTTAACTTGGCCACTTCTCTAAATTTTCAAGGGTCCATTGAATTGTTGACCTGTCTTTCATATATCAATAATACTACCAGAATGAAGGCTTTCAAATAAAGCGCAGGGCCAGGGTTTTAGCTCAGTGGTTCCGGAGCTTGCTTTGCAAGCGCAAGGTCCCAAATTCAATCCCCAGTACCAAAAAAAAAAAAAAAATCAAATAAAGCACAAAAGGGGGTGAGGTAACTCAGTAATTATTTTCAGTTGTATGACAGGCTCTCAATTAGATATTGCGAGTAAAACAGGCATGGTTCCTGCTTTCTTATAGATTTTACTCTATCAGAGACATAGATAAGTAAACAGAAAACTACAACCCTATATAGTAATTGATGTGATTTTTTAAAAGGCAGAAAGCAAGAGAACAAAGGCAGACTTTGAGCACAGAGAGAATTATGGATCTAAATGCTATATCTCCACATTGCAGTACCACTTGACCTAAAAAGGAGAGGCTAAATATCTGAAAATTTTCACAAATGCATAGGTTACACCTTTAATCCTTACAACAGTCTTGCAGGGTGAGTATTATTATTTCAACTTTATAGATGGGGAAAGCATTTAACAGTGAAGGCAAACTTATTTGGGGTCAAACACCTCTGGCTAATAAGTAACAGAACTGGTTTCAAATCTAGGCCTATATGATTCTAAAGTCCATACATTCGATTATGCTGCTTTTCAAATATTTGCCATGTTTCTGGTTTACTAACAGAAATGCTAAATGTGAAGAAGTCTAAAATTTTAGAAGTCCGAATTTCTACTGCTTCTTCCTTATGTGGCATTTGGTCAAGACATGACATCAAGCTGATTTGAGATAAGCTCATCCCAAACTACTCTCATAACTTCCTGACACTGAACTCAGGAAGCTGACTCCCTGATGACTTGCTAGTTATGTGTCCAGCCTTCAAATATGTAACAATCCATCTGTAGTTTCAAGAGCTAATATTCTTCCATCATTAAGGGAGGGTTGGAGGGGTTGAAGGGAGGGCATGGGAATGGGGAAAAATAAGAACCAAGATGGATTATGTAAAGGTGCAAATTTCCAATGATGAATGCCATTATATTGTATACCTTAAATGAACCAATATAATTAATTTAAAAAGTGCTCCATATTTTTTCAAGCTAGGATACTTTTTTTATTAGTGTATGTTTACAATGCATAATAGTGATTTTCTTTTGGAGAATTGGATGTTAGGGCATTTTTGTCTTTTGCAGAATTGTTCTATAATTAATAGTGCAAAACACTCAACAATTTAAGAAGTAGCTTAAGAATCTATTTAGATGGTTCAGTGATAGTAGTTTCCTGTCAAAAGCAGGTAGCTAATATTTGATATGTATTCAAATAGGAAAAAAACCCAAGAAACTAATGTAGTACATGTAAATTAATAGATCATATCTGAAATTTAGTGTTCAATTTATCTTACTATCATTCATACAAAAAACACAATGTTCAGGGTAATTCCTGTAATAAACCATGCTGGAAAGGTCTCAAAGTGAGAGTGCATCGAAAGCAATGGCTTGACGGTTCAATACCTGACAAGACATTCATTTTCCACCTGCTGACTTCCCTGATTTCTCTTGGCTCCAGTACTGATCCAGTTACTCTTGGGACAACTATATCTGGTCTCCAGCATTGATAGATCATACTCCAATAGACTCTTAGAAAGACTTACTTCTATTCCTCCAAAATCTACCAACATGGAATTTAAATTCATGCCACCACATTAGAAAAATATTATTTACTAAAGCTTAATTTTATGCATATCCTATAATGAAGCAACAGAACTTCCTGCATATGTTCACCTAAAGAGATACAAGGGGATGTTTAGAGTAGTGTTACTGTGATGTCCAAGAGTAAAAGCTATCTAAATGTCCAGCTACAATAGAATCAATAAATTGGGCTATATTCATAAAGTGGAATATTTGACAGCAATAGGAATGAATGACTACAACTATATGCAACAATGGGAATGGGTCTCACAAATTAGAGATGAATAAAAGAAGTCAGACACAAGAGAATGTATATTATATTTATGTGAAGAACAACAGAGGCAATTTTAATTTTTTTTGTTGTTTTGTTTTGGCAATTTTAATTTTTTGTATTGGAAGTTTGAGTAATTGGCACCCTTAAAGATGGGTGGAAACAGGAAGGGAGTATGAAAAGGGCTTCTAAAATGCTGGTAACTGTCTGCTTCTTAATCAAGATGTTGATTAATTGAGTGTATGCATTTTGTAAAAATTAATTGACTTGCTTGTCTAAATGTGTATTACACATCAATAAGAGTTCCGAAAGCCCCAAAAGACTTGAAATTTTAAATAGCTAATTTTGGGAGAGATTAAAATGGACTATATAAAATGTCACATGTGGGCGAGAAAAAGTTTTGAGCAAGGATCTACATTCCAATCAATATGGACTTAAATGTCTGTTCCAAAATTCACACTGGTTTCAGAACTCACGTGATTTTCATGCCTCCCCACACACACTGTCACTAGCCTTTTTTCTGACTGTGCCTCTTCAAGGTGTTCCCACTGTTCATAAATAATGTTCCACTGCTGTTAAGAAGCTGTCCTTACTCTTGAAGGACATGCCCTGGCCTATGGCCCCCAAAGCAAGGCCCTCTCCAACCAGCTGACAGATAGTCTGCCCCTGGCTCTGCATGCCCTGTGCTGATCACGAAGTCACCTCTCTCTCTGGGTTACTCTGGGGAATTGTCCCCACAATGGCCTCTTTCTCTATGACATCTTTAGCTAGCCTCACTCACATCCTTCTGAGGCAGTTAAACATGGAGAAGCTGAACTGTGCCACATATTGCTTGTAATTCACCTAAATGTCCACTTGACCTAGATAGCAGATAATGCTTCGTTTTTGTTTTCATCATTCTTGTCTGTGAATTGACTCACATACCCGGACCCTAAATGGCCAAATTATGGCTAATTAATATCACCAGGCCTTCCACATATTCTGCTCCCCTTTGTTAAATTTTCACTTAGAAGCCCTTCAGCAGGGTACTTATCAAAAATGATATGCAGACAATTTTGAATATATAACTGCCTAGATTTGCACACAGCAAGGAAATGGTTGAGCCCAGGCCATCTAGTTGCAAAGCTGTTTTAAAAATAATTTAAATACATCTTAAAAGAATCTAATTTAATTCTCACAAGGAAAAGAAAGGAATGGTGTGACATTTAGCAAGCCCCTACTGTGTCCAGAACATTGGGCTAGATACATGGTGTGATCAAAAACTATGGTGAATGTCTAATTTTTAAACATTTATTACAGTAAAAGATATATTGACATTAGGCCCTCTCAAATACTTCCCTTCACTTCAAACATTTATCCCATCATGCATGCTACTTTCTGGAGCAGTTCCAGAAGTCCTCTTTTATGTCTTTAGTTGCCGTGTCCTGGCTACCTCAATGTTCTTAACCCATTCAAAATGTTAACATTTCTTGGTCACTTGGACTTTGAGGAAAAGCCGGAAGTCACATGGTGGCAGATTCAGTGATCAAGGTAGATGGGAACATATGTACTGTAATGTTTTTACAAGCCTACCTTTCTGTTGGATGTCACTTGGCAGCAGCATTCATGCATTTTTTACCACACCTTGTAAAGACACAAAAGAGAACTTCCCTAACTGCTTCAGAAAGTGGCAAGAAGGCTGAGATAAGTCTGTTTGAAACAAGGGGGTGTATTTTGAGGTGGATTGATGGCAATGTGTCTTTTTTTATAATATATTTTCAAAAAATTTGATAGTTTTTATTTTTCACTATATTTTTCAATCAGACTGCATACTTTACACAGATCTTGGCTTGTCTCTACACAACCTTCTAGTATAGACATTATAATCTCTCTTTTCCAAATGAGAAAATAGAGTTTCAGAGTTTAAATATATGGCACCAAATCACACAACATATAAGATGCAGAACAAGATCTTAAACCACACATCAACAAATGTTTTCTGTGTAGAGTCAATAAATATTTTAGGCTTTTTGAGTCACATAAGGTCTCTCTCATATTTTCCTTTGTTCTTTGTTCTATGGTTCATTGGTTTGGTTTTACACCCTTTAAAAATGTAAAAATTGTTCTTAACTCCTTGGCTGTATTTGACCCAAACATGGATGTTTGCAGACAATTTGAGGACCTCTGTCTTAAAAGGCTAAAGGGAAAAAAAGTAATAGAGCACAGCCTAAGGCTTCGATCTAAATTTAAATACTAACTCTATCACTTAATAGGTAGTATTTAGGAGGAGATTACAAAACGTCAAGCAGCATTCTAGGTGTTTCACAAGTGTTTCCTTACTCGTGTCTTACAAGGACCTCTCTGAGGTAGCTCTTAATATTTGCCCCTTCTATAGAAAAGGCAACTGAGATCCAAAGTATTTACATAACTGGTCTCATTTTATACACAGTAAGTTAAGTGGTGGAACCCAGGCCACCAGCTACAAAGTCCATGAATATAACAACTATTTAATATTATTTAAATCAATTGTAAGCTACCTAATCAGGATAAATAACTGGATTTCCCTTGTCCATAAAAGGAAATGTTGTAGCTATTTTTCAATAACCCTTTTATCCTTCAAGGAAAGGACCCAGAAACCAAGACTGTTGTAACCAGGACTGAAGGATATAGACTCTAGAAGATACCACTCATGTGAAATTGTATGGGTTTATAAACATGCAATGCAGAACGAAGATAGGAGGATCATTTGTGGGAAAGAATAAACTAGATTTGAGGCCAGTTGGTCAAGGTCAAGGGGGTTCAAGGTGTGAATTGCAACTCTGGGTATGAATAGGCCAAGAATTGGTAGGCACTGAAACAAGTAGGTAGCTGGTTTTGGTATCTTCAGCTAACACATCTACATGCTAGGAAATTTGAGATCCCCTAGGTCTGCCCTGAATGAGAAGCAGGCCTGACTGAGTGCTGAGCTGTGGAGTCTTTGCATGAATAAGGGTAGCCTTTGTTCATCTCAAAGGTGGAGAGCATTTAGGTCCATACACTGGAATTTAACATCTCTGAAGCAGAGACCCAGGAAGATCCTGAACGACATGAGCCTGATATAAAATTCTTAAAATCTGAAATAACAAATATTCTACCAAGGTTCTTAGAATTGACCTATTATGAACCTATTATGTACCAGGGTAATAAAAAAGGCTTCTGTAAAACTAAAAAGGGAAATGTAGCCTTGTGTGGTGATGAGCTGCTGTGGCCATAAGCCACCCTCATCTTTTCCCTAACTGTCCCACAACCTGGGGCCCTTTGAGCAAGCTGTCCCTTTTCCCCGAATTGCCCTCTGCCACCCACTTCTTTGTCATCAGGATAAACTTAAACCTTACACATTTGATTTTATTTTCCCCTGTCACACATGTGTTACAAATTTTAGTTGTTCTTTTAGATTGCTTATTTATTGTATGTTTTAATCACTAGACTGTAAGTTTCATGAAAGCAGAGACCATAGCTCCTTAGTTCACCACAATATCTCCACAGTGTTGAGCACAGTACCCCTCTCAAAAAGTTGGCTTTGATAATTATCTTTTATGAATAAATTTCTATTGGCAAGGCATTAAATCACCTGAATATTATTTTCCCCACCAGACTGGACAAAAAAAATCTCACTGAAGTCAAAAAATATATACTACCAATTAACTTCCAGTCTTATGCAACGATACCAGGAAAATCATAAGACACGGGATAAATAGAGTATCATCGTGTTATTTATACCTAAATATGCCCACAAGTTCTCTAGGACAGAAAAGGGACTGTATAAATAACAAAAATATTTTACTCGTAAACAAATAGCAAGAATACTTCTGCCTTTCACAGAGTAAACATTATGCTTCCTTCTTTTGCTTCCTGATGAAAAACTTTACCAAAGCAATCAGTCCTATTTTTCCCTTTCTATTTTTTGACTTGAGTCAGCTATAATTTGCCAAGTCAACTACCTGGCATCCACAGTCCACTGTGTCTATCACCACTCAAATAGCAAGGGTATCTCTGGCATTCTAAATGTACATAAAGTGATCAATATAGAAAAAGAACAAATTAATTGAAAGTTATGTAATCTTATACCCTCAAAAGAACTTGATTAAATCTCCATTCTTTGTAGCTATTTCCAACCTAGGACAGTCCAGTTGTTTACAGTCTTCTCTGAATTGACCTCTGTTGACCCAAGGAGAGTTATAATTGCTTATCAAATGTAATTTTATGAAGGAGATAAAGACATTGTGAATGCATGTAAGCTACTTCTGAAATACAGACAGCCTTTCAAAATGGAATTTTAGTTAGGTTGCTACTCTTTCTTTAGAGTCTAATTGATTTTCTTGACATCTCTTTAGCCTGGCAAACTGCCTGCCTAAGTACTTTATCTGACCTTCAGGCTGTTTGCCAGGTATTGATCCAGTACCTACAATGGCTATGTCGTACCAGCTCTCCCAACTTTGATAAGAGCTAATGTACTAGTGCCAGGCAGACTGGAAGTCAATGGTCTCAAAATTTCTCTCATCTTCTCCTGTCTTCTCTCTTCCTTCCTTCTTATGTAGTAATTTAAGGTTCTTTCAAAATCAGATCTTGGCAGATCAGATGGATATTTGAGTCTAATTTATTATCTAGGAAATTTTTATACACATCGTAGAAGAGCTCACCAGGCAACAATAAATGAAAATGTTTAGAAATATTTTATTTCTTGTTCAATCTACAGTAACATTATTCTTACTGGATGGCCTTTTTAAAAGAAAAGTAAAACTAAATATGATTTATGTGAAAGGTGGAGATAAGGATGCTTGTGAAGGATTTGGAAAAAATATACTATGTACAGTGAAGAGCAACCAGGATAACAAAAGGTCTTGAAATTATATCCTATCAAATCATAATCAAATCATATCATAAATGAAATAGTAAAAGGAAATGAGATTGCTGTTGTTGTTGACCTGAAGAAAAGCATACTTGGAGTGAGAAAGAGTAGACATTTTTTACAGTAGTATTTGTAAATTCAATATCACTTTGCATTACTTTGTAGATAAATTTCATTTTTTGATTGTTTGCCTTCATAATAAATGTTAGGAAAGCTTTTCCATTGGACTATGCCCCTGGACAGGCTAGGGAAAAGTATCTCCAAGTAAGATAACCTAATTATTCAACCAATGATGGTATCCTTGAATGTGAAAAAAAAAAAAGATTGGAATCATTGAAATAAGAACTTCAGGAAACAGAATCTTTTAAATATATATTTTGTATATTGAGGACAGTATGAAAGAGATAAGAGATTGACTAACTGGCTAAGACAGAGCTGCTACAGAAGGATCTAGGGCTTTATACTGCTTCTGCATGGAGCAAAATTGATGTTAACCGATGCTTAGTTTCCATGTTCTCAGTCCTTCTGTAGTTCACAAGACAGAGAGAAAACCATGAAAAAGTTATTTTTAAGTTTCCCACCTAAAGAATATCATTCAAACTCAATTTTTTTAGATGAAGAAGTAAAAACAAGTAAGATGTGTTGGGTAAAATATCAACTCCCCACAGTGAATGTAACTATTATGTACTCTAAGTATGTACTAATAAAAACTTTAAACATAAAATTTTTAAATACATTTAAATGCATTCATCCACCTATGCCACTTCAAGCAACTTATGTGTCAAGGAGCTGGGAGGAGCCTGACCTGATGGTTGGCCCTGGGTGAGAAAGGATCAGAGGGCCCCCCCGGAACTGGCAATGCTAGGAAAATGCAGAGGATTCGTAGAGCTGAGTGGAGGTGGAAGAGGTATGGAAGGTTTCACAGGACTAATGCACATAAATTCAAGGACACTGTGCTGGGAAACAAGCCACCTGGGTTATTTTAATTTCCACCTATACGAACCAAAAGCCAGTGAAACTTTAGGGTAACAACTCTTTTTATTAATTAGATTCACCCAATAAAATTATACAGCAAATAAGCCTGAAGCATAAACTTTTTGCTGCTCCTAAAATCATGAGAGCTTTTTGAATCTTAAATACTGAAGAGCTGGGGCTTCAACCCATAGGAGAAACAGAGGGAGCACTTGATATTTACATGAAAACAGGGGTGCCCAGTGAAAAGATGTAGAAATGCCTCTTGATAGTTCCACACTCAGTGCTGGCTTGGGTTCCTGATACTGACACTTTTAGACAAGAAAACTTCGGGCAAATCCATGGCTTCTGGAGAGGAAATGTTGAGTAAAAGAGTCCTGAGAGAAAGGAGATGATTGCACCAGATTGTTCTGAAAATTATTGCTCAAATCAGTCCCGCACTTGTGATTACAATGGTGTTTGTGTCCAGGAGCTGCAGGCAAAAGGAGGCAAGGAGAGGAAATCAACTGAAATGTGGCATAAAAAAAATTATTTTAGACAAATACACCTAGGGGAATAAAATTTACAATGTGGTAAAAGATCTGAAAATGCACCTTTGCCAAGAGGGCCAGGATTGGTGACCAGGAGGACAGGAATGTGCGAGTGGCAGGGCATCAAATTCTGTCACCATCACCATGAGCCATGTGGGTTCTCTGGACAAGGTAAAGGTTTTTCAGTAAGAGGGGGTGGGACCAGGTCCAAGGTTCATAGGGTTAGATCTCTGACAAAATAGACAAGAAAGTTGATGGATTTCCCCTTCAAATAAATAAATAAAAAGACTGGCAAGTCACAATAAATAAAAGGAAAGTGGTCCAAGGTCCTGAGTCCGATCCCCAGTACCAAAAAAAAAAGGAAAGTGGTGATCAAACATAAACATTAAATAGTAAAAATGAGGAAAGAATTCAAAATGTTGTGAATACAAAGCTACCTCTCCACGCAAATACAAAAAAATCACTTCACCTGTTTGGATCTTAGTTTCCTTAACTGCGAAAGGAGAATTAAGGATGATATGATTGTTTGGGTCTTTCTTTTTTTCTTTCATAGTGCCAAAGACATATGCCCCATAGTATATATTTTTAAGGTTTTAAGTTTTGGCTTCTCTAAAATCTGACTTCAAGCTCACACTGGGGAGTCCTTATTAGAGAAGGACTGTTTTGCTCAGCTGACCTCTTTCCTCACATCCCAAAAATGTCTTCTTTTTATACTGCATGCTCATGTACAGAAGATATGTCTTTTTGTAAACTGAAAGAATAAGAATAGGAGAGAGAGAAAATATTCTGGAGTTCAGTAGCCCCGGCTCTGCTTCTGGCATGCCCATCTAAGCTCTAAGTTGTTACTCTCATCCATGAAAAGATGGGCCAAATTGGGTTATCCTTAAGTTTCATTCCAGCCCTGCCTGGTATCTCTCTAGTTCTCTGGCCTTCAAATAATTTTTTATCTATGAGATGTCCTCTATCAGGGAGAGATCAACCACAGAGTAGGAAAAAGATCAACTCTCCCACTTTCCAACTCTCCTCCTAATCCATCCACATCAACTGCAACTAACCTATCGCAGCTAGAAGATAAAAAGTGCATGATACAAAAGAAAATATTAACAAGATACTAAAAGTTGACTGTCTCCAAAGAGGTGGCTCAGTCCATTATGGACCAGTACTGAGGGAAATCAAGAGGAAGAGGCACTCCACCTAGCAGCACTTGAAATTTGAAAGAAGCCAGAGAGAAGAGTTACAATTGACCACACACACACACACACACACACACACACACACACACGCACACACACACACACAGAGCCAGTACTCAAAGAAGCTGACCCACACATTTCTGCACTCTCTTTAGTAATCTCTGGGTAGTGCTGACCTGGAGCCCATTGGAGACACGCTGGCACCTCCTCTCAACATGTCTCTACCTCTCCATGTTCTCTGTGCCATCCCTGCAGCCTGTAAGCCAATCCACACCCTGCATTCCTGCCAGGTGTCCTGCCAGGCAAAGCTGGTTTATTTGAGGTCATGCTGGCAACTGAGCCCAAGAGCCTGCTGCCTGTGCTGTTAACCTTGCCAAGTTGAGTTGCAACTATTTTTTTTCTTCAATCATTCCTAGAAATATCAATTCTGGAAAACTGTTTTCCCACATAAGGTTTTGGCAGCCAATCCTCAGCAGCTACTTCATTCTTTGCTCTGCTGCCATCTGAGAAAGTATACCAGAGAAACAGTGCACCTGCAGGCAGAATGAATACACAGAAGATGGAGGATTGGATATACTCTTCATCCTGACAGGCTTATGGAGGGCAGGTCTGTATGGACTTGCAGAATTTCAGTGCTGCCAGAGCCCTGAGATTTCCCTAGTCCAAATTGGTCCCTTCACATGCAAGAAAACTGGCCCAAAGGAAGCCTCTTCTACAGGTTATTGTTAAAAATCTTTGCAAATATTTGAATGAATGAATAAACAAACTAATGAAAATGAGAGAGACAGAGATTGATTGATTCAGAAATGGAAGGAGGTCATTAAGTACATTTGTGGAGCACAAAGTAAGGCAAGTGATCTCTGTCACTAAGTACCTCAATTCATTCAGGCTGCCCTAAGAGAATATCACAGAGTGGATGACTTGTAAATAACAGAAATTTATTTAATTCTCACCATTCTAGAGGCTGGAGAAGTACAGGATCAAAGCACCAGCAGAGTCTGTGTCTGGGAAGGGCCTGGTTCCTGTTTCATGGATGGTCATCTCTGATTGTGCCCTCTCAAGTGAAGGGAACAAGAGAGCTCTCTGGGGCCTCTCTGACACGTCTTGAATCCCATTCATGAAGCCTCCCACTTCATGACCTAATCAAGTCCCAAAGACCCACTTTCTAATACCATCACACTGGGAGTTAGGGTTCAGTGTAAATGAATTTGAGAAAAGCACAAACAGTTCGGTCCATAACCCTAAATAGACATTCCTTCATCCTCTACTCCTCTCAGGTCAAAATGTACTCACTGGCCATCCTTCCTTATTTTTGGTCCAGACAACATATTCTGAAAATAAGCTGTTCACAACTCTTCTATATTATTGACAATGAATCATAAAGGGAGAGCTAGAGAGAATCTTAGGAAGCATATGGTCATATCTTCATATTTTAGACATGAGAGACTAAGACTTGACAAAAAGTGAAACAGCTTTCCCAGAATATTGAATCACCATGGGATGGTCACAAAAAGAAAAGGCAATACAGACAGACCCTGATCTGCTTGTCCTTGAGCATTCTTTGTCCTACTGAACTAAGTTCAAAACATGTGCACACGCACACACACACCAGTGCATCTGCACCTACTGCAGGTATAAAGAGTTGCTAAATATACTACCTCAACAGCTGGGATTTTACAAGTTGACTTTTTACAAGGTGTTTGTGGTTTCTTAAAATGTGTTAGGTTCTTTTTTTTTTCTTCTTCTGAGATTTTTTTTTGACATAGAATTTAATCATAAAAAAGCTGACATGGTCAAGACAGCTCCTGTAGGATTACTCTATAAAGGCAAATCCAAGTTGTGAGTGGTGAATTCAAGCATGAGCTAATGTGATACCAGATCATCTCACTTTGAGAAACTCAAATGAGGTGATCAGAAGCCAAATAAGACTCTCAGTAGTCCTGCTGAAGATGACCCAGTGAGTATCTGTCTCTACACCTAATGAGAGGGAGTTTCCTTTGAAGTTGCTGAGAATTAAGAACTGAAGCCAGCCCCAACTTCAGTGAACTTGGGGAGCCGGTGGGCAGTAAGCAGCACCACTCTTCCTGCCATTCATTGAGCCTTGGCCTGTGACAAATCACTGTTAGGGTTGTGTCTAGACGTCCCCCCAAAGCTTCATCCAGTCATAGGTGGGGCTTTTTCAGAGGTGGCTGACTCTAGAGTATGTGACTGATTCATGGTGCAATGCTAGGATTGAGGGTGCTAAGATTAAGGGTGGTGGCTACTAAATCAGTCCACTGATTTGTTTGGCACCACCCTGATCCCAGTAGCCTGGTTACAATATAAGGGACAGAAAGAGGCTTGTTTTGTCCCTTGCTTGCTTTTGCTGTCTTCTGCCGTCTTCTGCCTGCCATGAACTGTTTCACCTCTGTGATGCCCCTCTGCCATGCCAACCTGCCTTGGCACCAGCCAATGATGGACTGAAACCTCTACAAGCTATAAGCCAAAATAAATCTTCTCCCCTTTAACTTTGGGTGTTGGGTATTTCTCAGCAATTAGAAAAGTAACTAAGACAGTCACTGAATGGTAATTTAGCTCAGGAAGTCCATGATGCACACCCTCACCACACGGGAGAAATGAGCTCAGCCAGGAAACAGGCATTCACTGAGAAAACTAAGAAGGAGGTTGGAGGTGATCAGTGGGCCTCACCTAGGAGTGCATTGCCTACAAAGCCACTCTCACCTTTCACCTTCAGTACCCCATCAGCAGCACAAACATGCACCACATAGGAATGTGCTAGGCTATGAGTTGAGCACTATGCTAGAGACCTCCCTCAAGGAGTTGACAATCTCTCTGATAAGAGAGACATGGCATGTACACAAAAAGCTAAATAATTATAACCTGGCATAACCAAATCACCAAGGAAGCTGGTGAAGCAATAAATAATTATGGAGTAAAGTGAAGGGCAGTGTGGTAAATTACAATGAATTATGGCGCCCTTCCCTCCTTTGACAGGATATAAATCCTTTTCCACACTTGATTCTTATGTGTCATTATTTAGGGCAGTTTTACAGCTCATTTTCATCATAATAAGGAAGGAAGAAGAAAGCCAACACATCTAGCACACAGAGTATATATCTGAGTTCCAAAACATGGGTTGAGCCTCCACAATGTGGTAGGTTCCGGGATAAAAAGACCAATGAAACACAGCACACAGTGGCAGAGCCAAGGCCCTCCCTAAAAGGTAAAATTCCCAGTTGACAAACAAATATGTAGGGCCAGGGTAAGAACCTTGGATTGCTCCCAGGACCATCAGGCAAGCCTAAGAGGAGTCAGATAGAAGCCAATTAGCAGAACAATGAGAAAAAACATGGTTACCCCCAAGAAGTAGAAGATAGCCTTGTAATAAGGTATTATAGAAATAGGAACCAGAGATCTAGGCAGACTAGACAACTCAGAAAAGAAGTCAAAGGCAGCATAAAGGGAAGTGGCAATGGGATGCTACACAAGAAGTGTGATCTGACGAACTCGGAAGCATTAAACAAGAACAAGGAAGATGCAAATCAAATGATACCAGAAAGAAGGAGGAGGAGGAGAAGGAGAAGAAGGAGGAGGAGAAGGAGGAGGAGGAGGAGAAGGAAGAGGAGGAGGGGGAGGAGGAGGAGGAGGAGGAAAAGGAGGAGATTATACTTTCTCAGGCCAGACCCACTACACTGTCAAACAAAGCTCCTGAAAAGTTTCCTTTTATCTACATTTGTTGCCCCATATAGGTGGGCACATCCCCTATATCCCAACAGGAAAATTGGGTGCAAGAATTGGACACTAAGCCATGAATGTGTCTTGAGAGTAAATATCTAACAGCCTGGGCCCTTCTGGGATCTCAAGGTAGACCTGATAACAGAGATCACCCTCAATGATCCTGGTAATGAAGGTCAGTTGTATCAGATGAGAGCATGTATAACCAGTAATGTCATCTCAAGAAGAAATCTTCGAAAAGAAATATGAGCAAAACATAAATCTCACATTGACATAGGAATTTATTTACAAAAAAGAAAATATCTACTTTCATAGATCTTGAAGAATGGTTTAGCAGTAACAGAGCAATGAACTGTAGAGCTGAAATACTATGCCTCGGAATTGTGATAGCTTAGGCCCAAGGCCCTCAATTAGTTCACATATTAATCCTTGCTCAACATGGATAGGTGATTCATTTTTTGAAACATAACTAAATATACCTCTGGGTTAAGTTCTCAAATGGTTATATTTTAAGTAGAAGGGTGAAAAGCAACAGAAATAACAAAGGAGTACCTAGGTGTGGACTGTTTTCATGTTTCCTCTGATCCTTAAGCCAGAACATGTTTTATGGGAAAGTGTGCTTTCTGGCTGTGCCGTGACAGAAAGCTTCCATGGCCACTTGGCCCATAGTTTGCATTGCCAGGCCCTGGTGGCAGCAAAGATGGGGGCAGGATGCAGCCTCCACAGCCAAGCAGCCTGAGTTCAAAACCTGGCTCACAACTAAGCAGTTGTGAGTATTGTGTCAGTTAATAATTATTACGTTAAGAACTACCTTTGCCTGCATTTTATAGCTGAGGAAACGGAGACGTAGTGAGTTTGGTAAGTCAGTCAAGATCAGAGTAAGTACTAGGGTCTGGACTTGGCTTACTATCTGTCTTGTGTCTCAACCTTTATGCCATATTACTTCTCTCTTATATTTATACTTTGGCCAACTTAGCTTCTTTGGGACTTGCTTTCTTTATCAATAATGTGATAACTATACTCTCTATTTTGCAAAATTGATTGGAAAATAAAATTAGGTAAAACATATAAAATATTTTATACAGTTGCTGGGCAATAGCAGGTAATCATTAAATACTAAGTATTCCTTAGTATTTGATAGGTTGCTATTCTTATAATCTCTAAGAATTCACTGACAAGCTGATTACTTCTTAGGCCACACATTACCATCAATAGGAGTAAAGATATTGGTATTAATTTTTCATTAATAGGAAAGTCACAATTCCACAATTCCCATTTAACATTTTTTAACCTATGTATTGTGAAAACAAAGTCAAATGTTTAAAAGATAACTAATCAAGACTTGGTAACAACAAAGTTTACATGGATAGCCTATGAATCTTGGCCTCAACCTTGTAATCTACATATCCAAAAATAGTGGCTTATATTGACCCTGAAATGTCACCTCTGTCATCAGAAAATGGTCCCACTGACATATGTGAGTTGGCTGTGAGCAAGGTTGTGGTTGTCAACTCTACAGTAGTTACCAGCCCCCCGTACTCTACCCCTCTTCCTTCTCCCTTGCTCACAGGAACAAGATTTTATTCAGGTGGTCCTCTGAATACTGAGAGGTAGTACTCTCCATAGCCTTAGGGTAAGGCTAATCATGACTGACTGAGCTAATCATGGCATTCCCCATTCCCTTTCCCCTTCCCAGTGATTAGTTCAACAAGGGACTTGTGACAGGAAGTTTGATAGGGAGTTTATGGGAGACCCAAGGAAAAGTCTTTCACTGTCAAAAGCTGACATTCAAGGAGGAAGTTCCCTGCCTTTGCATGTTACACTTGGAACTATAGTGGCTATATTGAGATCATAATAAGAACTATTATAAGATGATAAATCAATATCTCAATAATCATAAATGAAAAATCAGTAGGAGCAAAATAATGATTAGTACAATAGTTCTTAATGAGCCACTGAAAGTAATAATTAACCTTGAATTATACTCTAACAAGAATCTTTCTAGTCTTGTTAGTTAACTTCTTAATTTATTCACTGTTTAACCCATTTGGAGTTGAGTGTTCTATTAGCTAAGTCTCCATGTATCTTAACTGATACTCAATTCCAGGAATTTAGGTCTTGCATAAGCCTAGAGAGTCTAAGATAAACAGTTCAACGTGCTTGATGCTGATTCCTAAGAAAGGCCCCTGAATCAACAAAGTACTGTATAAAGTGGGAGAAGTGAGGACCTCAGAGAAATCTTCCAATCCTGTTCACCTTCTAGATACAGACTTCCCCTTCCCATATTCATTCACCTCACGTTGACTAGCTAACAGCCTACATCAGTTTTCTCATTTAAATTACCTATAACTAGCCCCAGAATGTTGCAGTGGATCCTGAGGTACAGTTTCAATGTTAGAAAACTTGCTCCAGAATGGACACAGCTCCTAAAAAATGATGCATTTGCTAAAATATGTCATTGCTCTTGTTATCAGCAAACAAAAGGTGTCAAGTCCTATGGGCCTTCCACAAGCTCTCCACAGGACTGGCAAGACCTAGAAAGCAATTCAGCCATTCTGGAGTAGGTAGGTATAAATGAGCTCCCTGTGAGTCATTAGGTGTATCTGTTAGCCCATGTTGATCATGAGCACAAGAAACTGTTACCTGAGTGTGCCCAGCCATGGAGAGAAAAGTAAAGGAGCTTCTTAGAGCTGCCAAATGAAAATCAGGGAAGAGACCGATAGTAACAGGCTCTATTTATCAGAGGTGGTTGGATGGTTGTTGTGAGTAGCTATTCTCTTTCACTGCTGACAGTCAGCAGAATTATGCCTGGGAACAAAATTCCCCAAAGTATAGTTTGTGAGAATAAAAACATAGTACAGAAGGACATAATAAAGATCTTCCCTGGAGTCTTTTTGTGTTTCTTTCTCATCAAATTATAAAAATAAATAGATATCTTCATTTTACATATATATTTCACCTAAACATACATAAATATATTTATGCACATGTAAACATATGTAAACATACATTTTATATAGAGAGAGAGAGGTACATGCATACATACCCTAATAGAGATGAATAGGTGGAAAAGATAGATCATATCAACAATTATAGCAACTATACTTAAATATAGTTCTGCATAGAGACAGACAAGTTACTCTCCAGTCCTATTAATCTTGCCATCCTACATCCTAAGGATACACTGCACCCACACTTCATCAATGATTATTATCATCATGAATTATTCTTGCACTGGCTGGTCAATTCCTTTCCTCACAGACTTGACCAAAGAATGCTGCCTGCAATTTCAGCTTTACTTCTTCCTTACCACTGCTTCTCATATCCTCTTTGTCTCCCTGGGTCTCCAATTTCATTCTTTCCTGCTCTCTTCTTAATCCATCATTCTTTGTGAGACTCTGCTGCCTGAGCACTGCACAATAGGGCTTGTCTCACCCTATTTACCATGCCCGTTAAATCTATTAGTCTCAGTGCACCATGGGCTTTTAAAAGTGCTCTTTTCATGGGCCCCCTTCTTACCTGTTCTAATGACACTGTTCCCTCTCCCACTGCCCTTTGAGCACTCATGTCATTAAGCTCCAATTTCACTTTGCTTCTGATAATGACAAGATGGCTACCCTCTCTAATTTTACTCTGGAGCCTAACAGAGAGACCTTCACAGCAGTGACCACAAGAGATACCTATTGATTGCTCCCTTTGCCTCATCTTTCCTCAAGGTCTCAAAGCTACTGTTAAGTGTGATTCTTCTTTCCACTGTGAGTGGCTCATTCCTCCTAGCAAGAACCAGGTCTTTTGTGCACAACCTAAGGTAGCTTATGCAGGCTGTTTCAATTGATCATCTCCACATACACAGGAAGGTAATGAGTGAGTGACTTCCAGTCCCTTCCCTCTGCTCCTCTCCTCCTGCTAAACATTCTGCTCAAATGTTTAACTCCCAATGGTTCCATCAAATATTTACTTACTGAGTGTATTTTTAGCTGCCAGGCTCTGAAGTAGGTGTTAAGGAGACAAGATAAATGAGATATAGTCCCTTCTACTAGGAAATTCCCACCTGGGTACAGGAGAGGGGAGACAGACCTGCCAACCAATAATCGTGATAGAAACCTAAGTGCCTTAAGGAAGCCAGAACTAGTATCAACTTCTCTTTTGTTCCTGCACTAAAAGTAAGGGGAGTCTGTGCAGATCAGAGTCAAAATACTCTGCACCAAAATAGGGATGGAAAACCTGGCTCAAATCTTCCTTCAGCAATAAATTTGGGAAACCTTCAACAGAGGCTCAGGACTCTCGGATCTGAAGGTTATTAACAGTAGCACCACCTCCTAGGCACTGTCCTGAGGATGAAATAGAACATTAGGGAGGTTTTTGGCCCAGCACTGGATATAAATGTTCATTGAATGAGAACATATTTTTTCACATTTCCCACAAACTCTGATTTTGAGGCCCAGTATCTGTCCATGAAATTTTCCCCTAGTAACATCTAACCAGTAATATTTTTCCCCCTAGGAGGATATGTTTGTTTGAATAAATCTTTGAGCCAGACCAGCTTCCACTCCACCTGGGTCAAGGCAGCTGAATTAATTCAGCAATAGCACCTACCCCTGGAGACATGGTGCTCATCAGATTTGAGGCCCAGGGAATTAGAGTATCTTCTGGGAATTTATTCATGCCATAAAGTGTAGCTGGATTTATTACCATTGACAGTCTCTCTCAAGGGGAGCTCAGAACTTAAACAGCAAGAGTTCCAGGTCAGGAGAGAGTCATATTAATAGACTTTCTATGGAGGCCTCACATCAACTGCCTGAATAGCAAAGGCCTTGAACTCATCTGCTGCTGCATTTTATTGTGACAGAAGACCCCCACCTTCACCCATGGGAAGAAGCTGTGACAAAAATTCCTGCACATATTACCATCCTAATGATTGCACACTACCAACTGCAGGGCAGTGAAAAGTGATTATTGAGCCAGGTACAGACCACCTCAGCACTTTTAATTGTAGATCCCATAAGAAAAATTTAGCTTCTTTTGTTTTGCCTGTATTCAAGATAATCTTATCAGGAATGTCAGAAAAGAATAACACTCTAGTCAAAAGAATATTCAGTGCCCCTTCAGGCACTTCTCAGAATTCAGGGTGTTGGCACATATTTAAAAACCAAATACAGAAAAAAGTGCATAATTTAGAGAGGTCAGGTGCTAAATTAGCAGAAGCTGCACGAAAGAATGAGTCAGGAAAAATGTTTCCCTGGAATCCAACCTAGCCTTTAGCCCCAACTTTTCCAACTCTTGTCAATGTGCTGGAGTCTGGTGTTGATGTTAAAATCATCTGACAACTTGTAACTAAGCTATAAGCAGTTAGATATAAGCTGCAGGAGTCTATTTTTACACACTAGCAGCAATTCCCTCAGGAACCCCTAGCCTTCCTTTCAGTCAACTTTTCTGTCATCCTCTAGAACCATTCCCTCCTATGGTTGTTCCATTCTCTTGCTGTATGCCTTAGAAAGTTCCCTTGCAATTCCTAATTACCTCAAGCAGCGGCCTAATGCAGCTTCCAGGCTCAACCCTCTGTGAAGTATCCATTTTAGCACTCAGCACTATCACTAACTGGTATGAGAAGAAGGATTGCTTCCTTGCCTGTCAGAAAACAAAAGACCTGGTATTCAGTGGCTTCTCTGGAAACGAGGATGCTCTGCCAGTGTTCACAGGATTTTCCCTAGGGGGCTTTAGCTGATGAGCCATCAGGCCCACCAAAGAGAAATAGCTTTATTCTGCACTCTGCTCTCCTGGGAAGGTGTTACATCATTTGCTCAAGTACCATCCTCAACAGATATATATATACGTGTGTGTGTGTGAGTGTGTGTGTGTGTATCTCCTAGAGAAAACATTTTATAATCCAAAAGCAGTTATGACAAACACCACTAACACAAACCTAACTCAACACATTAACATGACATTAACTCTACAGAACACAAGTTTCCAGCTCCAGGCCATGGGTTATTTCAGGAAATATTCCAGTTATAAAAAGCACTCAAAAAAAGTTTTGTGGATTAATTGATTCCTTGACTTGTCTAAAATTAATCTATTGAATAGTATGAAATCCACATTTTGACTGAAGTAGGATAAAGTTTCACAGCAATGTCATCTGCCACCAGAGTACTCATCCTGCTTTTTACAGAAAGGAAGGTACTGTCACTGAGGTTCCTTTGTTTCCCACAAAGAATGGACAGAGAGAGAGAGAGAGAGGAGAGATTGATTGAGATTTGCCTAAATTGTTTGTGGAATTAAATTTGCTTTGAAAGTGTGGTCAGTAATTAATTGTTAGTATTTTGTTTCACCCACATTCTTCAACCATTCTTTCTTTTCTCTTCAGTTAATGGTTTTAAGAAAACAATCCAGTTTAGTAAAAGGTGTTGAAAGAGTGTGTTCTTTAATGAGAACAAGTATACAAAATGGGTTTTTCCAAATTGGGAGCATAAGATATTCCTGGATGCTACCATTTCTTTCTTAACATAACTCGGACTATCCAATATTGAATGCCTCCAAAATAAAGTTCACTTTTAGGGTAACTTCCACTTTGTGAAAATTTTCAAGAACATGAAGAGTTCCAAAGTAGCTTACTCTCCCTTACCTGTCCAGATATCATAGAATAGCATAACTTGCTTTAGAAAGGTTGTCCAACTCTTGATTTCCTGATACTCATCTTTTGCTTGAATTTCTTTAAGATGACCTGAATACCAAGGTCCCTAGGAGTCTGTTATATTAATGAGGTAGAAAAAGGATTTGAACTTGTTGCTGCAAGATCTAAATTCAAGGCCTGATTACCTCTATTTTAGGCAGGAAAGATGCTTCAATCATCCTCATTACAAAATTAAAGACCATATTAACTCTTATTTTCCCTTCAGCCCTTATCTATGATTTCTCACTACACTACCACAAACGCTTTGGCTAGGTAGAAAAGAGGAAAGAAAGGAGGGGAGAGTCCCTGAAGTTCCATACATGCTAGGCAATTTTCAGGATGTCAATTTTTCCATTGATTTTTAATCTGATTTTCACCGAGGAGATGCCATGATCCACAGGAAAATAATATTCTAAACACTGTTACTATATAGGAGGAGGTTAGTTACTTGAACTGAGTTGCCCAGATGTATTATAAAAGACCCTCAATCATAAGGAAACTGACCCTTCTTTCTATGAAAAGATGAAATTACTCACAAATACCTCTCAACTGTACACTTTGGATGTTCTTCCCAGAATGTTGATGGACTTGTGATATGGTCTTCTCCTACCATGATCGGTGATTGTGCACTTGAGAATTACCTGTCCAACAGTAGAGCAGACTGCTAAAGATCAAACAAGACTAAATGCCTGGAGCTGCAATATCTTCAGCTGAAGTCTCACTAGCAATGAACCCTCCCAAAAGGAGGACCATGCAGATTCATGGGAGAAAGACAAAAAGACTGAGATTGCGGGACCGAGAAAGACGGGGTGAGGGAGAGCAGATCATGTTATTGCTTAAAGAGTAAAGCAATACTTTATTTTAGGGTTATCTATTACATTCTGGTTTTTATTTTAGACTTTTTATTTTTCTATCCCATTTTTTTCACTCAGAGAAAATAGTAAATGGAATCTTGGTTTTTTTCATTTTTGTTTCTTGAATATTCCTACTGAATGTTTCTTAATATTGAAATTTTTCTATTAGGCCCAGGATGAGAGTTTTTACGAACTTCCCTGACCTTTGTTATTGGGCAGACATGCAGTTTGTTTTATCAATGGAATGTGAGCAAAAAGAATGTGTATTGTTTTGAGGCGGTATACATAAAGAGACAGGCAACTCTGCAAACTTCTCTCTTGCTACAAAAGTGACTGGTAAATCTCCAGACACTGGAGGTTCCAATTGCCTGGATCTTCATGGGGAAACCTTAGTGCAGACCCCACCACCTCCACCACAGTGAATGAGAAATAAAACTTTGTTGTTTTGAGCCACTAAGACTTGGAGAGTTTCTTATTGCAGCATAACCTAGCCTAATCTGACTGAAACATGCTGTTATTATTGGTTGTCCTTAGTTTGTCAGATACTGTTGTTTAGAGTTAAATTTTATAAAACTTCTAGCATTTAAATAAATAAATGAGTTTTCAAGGATGATGCTCACAAGGAAATTTTATGACTGCCCACTGGGTACAGTTTACTAGTTGTAGTTTCACTAAACAGTTTTTATATATTTACAGTGCATCCGTTCTGAGAGAAGATGTTGATTAGAAAAAAATAGAGAAATATTTTTGCCCACATCATGCATATTTTTCAAGGATTACTATTAGTAAGTAGTTTTATGTGTATATAACAGCTGTATGCTTGTCAGAAGTAGACACAAGCAAAATAAAATATTTTCATGACTACTTTATTATCTCCAATACCCTTTAGCTAAGCTGTCCATGATTTTTTTTAAAATTTAATTTTATTGGTACATTTTAGGTATACAATATAATGACATTCATCATTGGAAATTTGTACCTTTACATAGTCTCTCTTG
>NW_004624866.1:131085-143210 GCF_000247695.1 Heterocephalus glaber
AATGGCCTATAGTTCTCTTTTTGGTTGGGTCTTTCTCTGCTTTGGGGATCAAGGTGATGCTTGCTTCCAGGAATGAATTTGGGAGTATTGCTTCCCTTTCAATTTCATTGAAGAGTTTAAATAGTAGTGGCAGTAATTCCTCTCTAAATGTCTTGTAGATTTCAGCAGTGAAGCCATCAGTTCCCAGGCTTTTCTTTGTTGGCAAGTTTTTAATTATGTTTTAAATTTCACTGATTGATATTGGGTTGTTTAGAATTTTTAGGTCTTCTTTATTCAACTTTGGTAATTCATATGTATCTAGGACTCTGTCCATTTCTTCTGTGTTTTCCATCTTATTGGTGTATAGGTCCTTGAAGTAGGCATTGATGATCCTCTGGATTTCTGCTGGGTCTGTTGTAATTTCACCTTTTCATTCCTGATTGCATGGATTTGGGCCTTTTCTTCCTTTTTCCTGATAAGTTTGGCTAAGGGTTTGTCAATTTTGTTGATTCCTTCGAAGAACCAACTCTTGGCTTCATTGATTTTTTGTATTGTTCTCTTAGTCTCCATTGCATTGATTTCTCCTGTGATCTTTATAACTTCCTCCCTTGTATGAGCTTTGGGTTTGTCCTGCTCTTCTTTTTTCTAGAAACTTGAGGTTTAGCATCAGGTTGTTTAATTGGGCTCGCTCTGTTTTCTAATATGACTATTCACTGCAATGAATTTCCCTCATAAGACTGTTTTCATTGTGTCCCATAGACTCTGATATGTTGCATTGTCATTGTCATTTAATTGAAGGAACTGTCTGATTTCTTCTTTAATTTCCTCTGTGAATCATTGGTTATTCAGAAGTGTGTTGTTCATTTTCCAAGTGATTATGAAATTCTTGTGGTTTCTTTTGCTATTGATCTCCAATTTCATCATACTATGGCCTGGTAATATACAAGGGATAACTTCAATTCCTTTGCACTTACCGAAATATGTTCTATGAGCAAGTATTTTGTCTATTTTGGAGAACTACCCATGTGTAGCTGAAAAGAATGTGTATTCTGATTTCATGGGGTGAAACACTCTGTAAACATCTGTTAAGTTCATTTGTTCAAGAGTTTGAGTTCTAGTATTTTGTTGCTTGTTTTTTGTCTAGTTGATCTATCCATTTGTGACAGTGGAGTAATAAGGTCCCCCACTACTATTGTACTAGTGCTTATATGATTTTTCACGTCCGTTAGTATTTATTTTATAAAGTTGGGTGCACTAGTGTTTGATGAATGCATATTTATGATTGCTATCACTTCCTCTTGGATTGTTCCCTTTACAAGAATGTAGTGTCCTTTTGTCTCTCTTAATCAGAGTTGGTTTGAAATCATTTGTTCTGAAAAGAGGATAGCTACTCCTGCTTTTTTGGGGTTCCTGTCACATGGAGTATTGTTTTCCACCCTTTAACTTTCAGTCTACGAGTTTCTTTTTGAATTAAGTGTGTTTCTTGTATGCAGCACATTGTTGGATCTTGCTTCTTGACCCATTCTGCCAGTCTATGTTTTGATTGGTGAATTGAGACCATTAATATTGATGGTCATGACTGGTACATATTGACTTATCATTGTCATGACTTTTTCTTCTTGTTGGATTCTCCCCCTATGCATTTAATTTCTTGTCATGCCAGATGTATTCATTCTGCTGGGCTTCATGAATTTGTGGTTCTCATTCCTAGGATATTGTCTAAAATTTTTTGGAGTGCTGGTTTGGTATTCATGAAGTTCCTAAGGTGCTCTTTATCATGAAAATATCTTATTTCTCCATCTATTTTGAAAGATAGTTTTTCAGGGTTCACCAATCTGGGTTGGAGGCTGTTTTCCTTTAGGGCTTGGAATACATCACTCCAAGCTCTTCTTGCCTTGAGGGTTTGCACTGAGAAGTCTGCTGTGATTCTGATGGGCTTTCCTTTGTATGTGATTTGTTTCTGTTCTCTCACTGCTTGTAGAATTTTGTTCTTCTGTTGGGTTTCTGGAATCTTAACAATTATATTCCTATGTTTAGATTTTTTTTGATCAAGGCTAGCTGGAGTCCTATGTGCCTCATTTATCTGTATGTCAAGTTCTTTTCCTCTCCATGGGAAGTTTTCTGCCATCACTTCTGTGAATAGCTTTTTTGTGTCAGCTGCACTCTCTCCTGTTTCTTCATTCACTCCAATCAGTCTTATGTTATTCTTCTTTGCATTGTCTAGCAGCTGCTGGATTGATTTCTCATGGTCTCTTATAATTTTAAAGAAATTTTTCTCTTCCCTGGTCACTAATTGCAGTCTTTTCTTCTGTATCGGAAACTCTGTCCTCACATTGGCTCATTCTGATGTGTAGACTTTCAATGGAGTTTTTCATCTCCTAGAAATCTATTTGCATCTGTTTTATGGATTCCATTTGTTTCCTATGTTGAGATTCCATCATGTTCCTGAGCTCCTCTCTAGATTTATTAATCATGTCTTGCACTATGGGTACAATCTTTGCTGTTATCTGAGTAATTATTTCTGATTTCATTTTTCCCAGATCCTCTTTTGTTGCCAGTTCAGGGAGTCCAGGTGATTGAGTATCAATGTTCACTTCCCTTTGGATTTGCTGTAGGTGATATGGAAGTCTTGTTTTGAGGCTTGTTAACATGTTTCCTCATTTCAAAGAGGGGTTGGGGGTGGAGGAGGTTAGGGTGCTGCTGGCATCCACTCAGCTTACCTCCTGTGTGCTGGGAGCGGTGCTATGGCAGCCCAGAAGCCTCCTCTTCTATATTGGGAGTTGTGGTACCTGTCAATGATTTTTAATATCAAGTAAAATTTAGCCAGTTCAAAGCAACTTTATAAACCTAATAATTCTGTGAAGTTGAATCTATAGAAATAAATAGGTTGATCTGAAAATGTTTTTAGATATGCATTTTTAGCTGAAGAAATTAATTAAATATAGTTAAAAGTAAATGATATCTAGGCCTTCCTGAACAGTTTCATCTAGTTGTTGGCAACTTCAGTGCAATAACAAGTCTCTAATTCAACCTCCACTCCATCCCCTATGCTCTGGAAACATCCTGGCAGAGTTTTAATATTTGTTGATTCTTAATCTGGCAAAAATCCTCTCCTAAATTGAAGTTCTTCCAAACAGAAGAAAAGTCAAGAACAGAAATGTTTTCATTCTTCAATCCAGATGAGTGGACAGCAGAGAATTTGGATTAGAAATATCCTGTTAGATTACTTCCAAAATACTTCTGTGAAAAGCAGATGAGCTGGACAAGCATAGATCTAAGCAAATGAGAGAGCACTGTGTTAATTTCCCCACTGTCTTTCCCAGCCTAACCATATGAGTAAGCATATGAACACCATACTTTGAACAGGCTTAGAAGTTATGACAGCCTATTATTGTCACACATTAATTCTAGCATAAAATAAACATTAAATCCAATATAAAATAGTAAAATAAAATCCACTTTCATCATTTCTTAACAAATCATTTTTCTTTATTTGTGAGTCAAATGACTCTTCTTTTTCATCATTTCTTTTCCCACTGTTGCTTTTATGTCTATACATCATTTGTCAAATGAGTTGCTCCACTCCATCATAATCACAACAATGCAAAATATCTTTAGTAAACAGGCATACATGGTAATCTTAGTTACATGGAAAAACATAAAATCAACATATAATAAACTCATTTAGTTTCAAAAATGAAAAAAATAATAAGCATAAGCCTCAAACCCAGAAAAACAAAATGGCTTAGCCTTCAACTATGCCAAACTTGTTTACTATTTCTCAGTCTTCTCCTGTAGAGAATTACATTTTAAATGTTTTTGATTCCCATCTTCTGTATCAAGTGTTTTGAAATTATGCAAATGCCCACTTAAAAATAGTTCCTTATTAAAGTCAGTTTGCAAATTTATAAGACAAATGTACTAAAGATGTAGCTAATAAATTAGTAAGATTTTTGGGAGGTGGTATACTTCTTTTCAACCTTAAATAATGAGGCCTCAATGTATTTTAAGACTGAAATATATTCTTAAAGTTCTTTTATTCACTTTCTGATTAACTTAAACAGAATAAAATATTTCTAATTTTTAAACCTTATGATGAAGCAATTTCCTTTTTTTTTAAGTATTGGCAAATGAACCCAAGATAAGCTACACCCCAGACCTTGCGTGTTTTGTTTTTGTTTTGTTTTGTTTTTTGGTTTGCTTTTTGATATCAGTTTTTATTTTGTTTGCTTGGGTTGGGGGTGAGGCAAGATCTCCATAAATTACTAAATTGCTCAAGGTCGGCTTGAATTTTTTTTTTTTTTTTGAGAGAATGTCTCCTATTATAGTTCAGGCAGGTCTTGAACTCACTAAGTAGCCCTGGCTGGCCTCAAACTCAAAGCAATCCTCCTGCCTCACCTTCCTGAGTGCTAAGATTACAGGTGTGTGTTACCATGTCCAGTCTGGGCTTGAACTCTTGAATCCTCCTGTCTCAGCCTCCCAGAACATTGGTATTACAAGCATGCGCCACCATGCCTGATGAGGTTTCTTTTATTATGAATTTCATAAGGTGAATTAATATTTTCCCATTGTATAAATACATATAGTAATTGTATTGATCTTTTCTATTAAAATGCTAAGCTTTTCCAGCATTTTAAGATAAAATATTCTATATCAATATAGGTGGTAGGGATATAGCAAAGATTCAGGACAGCTGTTCTCAACAGAAATAGGGGTTAATGTGTAAAAATCAAGCAGAAGATTTTTTTCAAACTATATACTTTCATTCACACTTGAGATTTTGGAATATGTATGATCTGAAAAGATTTTTCTGGTGATTTTAAGATTCTTTGCTTTAAGAGATTGGATACATATTCGAATATAAGAGCAATCCTTGTTTTGTCAACATTTAGCTATTGAATTGTTTTCTTCTTTCATCTAAAAATCGTGTGGAGCCAAAAAAAACCTCTCAAATTAATTTAGAGAATTGATCCCCTGACTTTTTGTTTAAGGCCTTAACTGCATGGCTAGTTCTGCTTCTTAATCCGTACACACAAATATGCCTCTTTGTCTTTCACCAAATTGGAAACATTTGCTTAGAGAACTGAGTCTGGTGGGTTGCCTATCTCCACCAAACACTTCTGCCTGTGTTTAGCTGGCTATGCTGTAGCCTGCCAGGATTAAACAGAGGCCACATCAGTCTAAAACAGGGAAAAGGAAACAGCTCTACTAAAAAAAGAGAAAGCATCAGGCTTTGCAAACTAGGCTAAAGCCCCAAACCACACGATTATCTTAATGGATATGACTGTGAAGGACTAATTAGAAGAGAGGATGTCATTTTATTTTCTAACCAGCCTTCTCTGATCTGAAGCCATGACACCCCCTCACTTGTTACCTAGCAACCCTTCTTTGTATATGTAAGGTTACTCTATTCTTGCATTGTTATTCAATTTATTTGCCATTTTAAAGTGTCCTAATTTGCTTTAGGACTATCTCACCCCAGTGTGTTGGCCTTAGGCTCTAAAATACCAGGGGGCAGTCTATAAAGTGGGTCCGAAGGTTCATCCTTGCGTGGTCCACTGCCATCTGCAGATGGATGCTAAACAAAGGCAGTGGATTTCATCTTGGCCTGGGTGATTATATCAGAGCCTGCCCCCTCTTTACCCCCAGCCAACTACCATCCACCCAACCCAGAAATTTCTGTCATTGCTTTTATCTTGATTGAAAGAATATATTCAGGACTGGTTTCTTTTAACTCAGTGGAAAAATGACTATCAATTTAAACATTAACTGGTGTCCAATCTAATCATGAAGCTAAAAACAGAATTTGCTTCTGCACACAGCAGAGTTTCCTAGAAAATCACTACCCAACTAAACTTGGAGATTTCACCTAAACCCTAGCAATATGTAAATAGGTAATCAGCCACATTTGGAAATGTGTTTTTTAATCAGGTAGTTTAGATGCATAATCACCTCCAAATCAAACTGCCATTAGAGGCCATTAACTCTTGAAGGAAGGAAACTCAGTTGGCAGCCAGAATTCTATCAGAGATAAAGAGTTGCTGCCTCTGCCTTTAATTCTTGTAGAACCCTGGGCTTGCACTTATCTTCCAGCTGCCTCTGGGTTTTTTTTCTCCTTAAGAATAGAATTGTGATTCTTTCCTAGTGCTAGATAAGAATTAGGAGGCTTAAAAAAACAATGAAAAGACACCACTAGAGTTCTTATTCTTAGAAAAGGACTATTGCCTCTTCACTCTTCCTATTTTCCTCCCAGTCGATGGGAATTGTTCCCAGAGCCACAAGTCCAAATATCTCCAGAAGATCAAATCCTACTACATTCTGATATACAATATCTAACATACAATCTGGCACACATACTGACAATACAATTTGCTCAAAGCAATTGCACAACAGTGTTCATTCTAAAATAACTCCCACTGCAAAAACCCACATCCCCATTCATTGCACTACTCAAATAATTCCAAAATCTTTCCTGTCATTCTTTTGGGGGTTTATACACAGAAGGAATTTGGAAGCATTTGTTGTCTACCTCCTACTGTGCTGGTCGGGAGGATAATGGCAACAGGTGGACTTAAGTCCTAGGATATGAGACAGTGAGATGGATGGCCTGCCAAATTTAGATAACTCAATTAAAACAGCCCCATTCACCCATACCAAGAAAAAAAAAAGCTGGGAGTTAGGGGAGGGAAAGAGGGAGGGTGAGCACAGGTGACAGCAACTGTGGATTTTCTTCTTTGGGATCATTAGCTATGTTTATATTTCTATAGCATAACTGTGTTACAAGCTAGCATGGTTATTTTTCCCTTTGTCTCATCACTCAGTGCAAAAGGGCAAAGGTGAATGCCTATAAATTTACACAGCTGCTGGGTGGGAGAAGGCATTTGGCAAATAATTCAGTAACATGGGCCTTTATTTAACTGAAATAATTGTTCTTTCAGAAATAGTCTCCCCTTAAACCAAGAGAGCACCCAGTCTCCTGCTAAATCTTCCCAGGTTAAAGCAGAGCACAATTTCTAGTTCTTGTGCCAGCCGGAGGTATGCAAAGATTTTTTTTCTCAGCAGGAAGTCACTCATAGACATCACATGAATATTTAAACAATGGGAAGCCAGCAAAAAGATTCTTTCACGCTGCAGGATGATAGTGACTTCTGAAATTATCACAATTATCATTCCATTATTGCAAAACAAATGACCTGATTTATTATGCTGTGCCTCTGCTCATCTCTGGATCTCTTCCTGATATATTACACAACCGGTTACTTAGGCATTCTACACAAACAGCATTTTTATCGACTACTTCATTAATATTTTGATTATTATAAATCTCAGGTACTCAATCCATATCCTAGGCTACATAAACTCTTCCTCAGCCTCTCTGCCTGAAAAAGATGATCTGATAATTTTACAGTTGGATATGAGGTAGTCTACAGAATTCTGGGTAATGAATTCATTGTATAAGTCTCCCTCCAGGGCAGATGCTCCTTATTTATAGTTCACATCACAAGAAGTCCACAAGTCCTAAACTAGTAGGAGAAGGAGTTTACATTCAAGAAATCTAGGTAGGAATGTTACTCCTAACAACGATTCCACAGATATAGTTTTCCCTTTTAGAAGAAAAGATGAGAAAGAAAAGTCATAGAAGAATTATAACAGTCATGACATCAGTAGAGTAGCAGAGACAATATTAAAAGGCAGGTCTTTATTTTACTCTTACCCTTTTTAAAATCCTTCACGTGCCCCTTGTACTCATAGGTGAGTGAACAAATTTGTTTACCCTCTTTTCAAAATCCAGCAAAGATTCATCACATCCTACCAGTGACATAGCAGGGCAAGGCAGGAATTCTGGGACAGAAAGTCAACAACGTACTTAGCCAGAGTCCATCCTGATAACATGCATGTTGTAATGAGACAACTAATAAGCCATGAGTCAAATTCCCACTTCTGTCACTGGAACATTGTCCCAGTCTAAAGTTCCTGAAAAGGATCATGTCTGTCATACACTAATGACTTTAAATGGGCCCAAGTGTCAGGTTGTGGGTTGAAAACAGAAAGTATTTTTGATGTGCTGTGAAATGACTTAGCAAATGATTTCAAGTTTTACCTGTGCAGCAATGACTTTCATCGACTCTTTCCTTGTCTGGGCCTAATCTTTGCTCAGGGGGCAGTTTTACATGTGCTCTGGGAGTGAATTTAAAATCAGTTACTCCAGGTAAGCTGCTAAGAAAACCTTTAGATCAGTAGCAGTGAATCTATGGCATGCATGCTGCAGTGGGTGGGCAGAGCCCTCTA
Source organism: Heterocephalus glaber (assembly GCF_000247695.1). Next base: position 139,354 of record NW_004624866.1, read on the forward strand.
TTATTGGCACACAAGCCAAATCGCCCCAGCATTGCCCCAGTGCACACGTGCAAACTTGTCCCTTTCAATAAAAGGCTGTTTGTGGGCTAGGAATTTAGCTCAGTGGTTCTGCCGCCACCTGCTTTGCAAGTATAAGGTTCCAAGTTTGATCCCCAGTACCAAAAAGAAAAAGATTGCTTATATCACTGAAAGTTCTATTATTGTGTTTTTCTTTTGAGACAAAATATGTTTAGGTATGCATTGTTTTTTCTAAACTAAAATTTCATATTCAGGTTTAACTGTAGTTTGCCACTTTGCAATAAATAAGTGGGCTTGGGGTTGCAGTTTGGGCACTCAGTCTCTACAAGTTTCATCAACACTGCTTTAGATGAATTCTCTTGGCTATGCTCCCCATTACTTTCATTATATTTTTCTTACCTAACTACCCTGGGATTGGGAGGAGAGCTGAGAGAGGGAAGAAGGAAGGGAGGGAAGAAGTATGGATTTATCAGGACTCTAAGAGCAAATGACCTCATGGGACCTTGTAACATTTCTATTATAATAAATAGTTCTTAACCATTACACAAAAATGAACAAGATACAGTCCCTGTCCTCAAAGAGATATGAATATTGAAAAATGTAGAAATAAAAAAGCTTCAAGGTAATTCATTTGAAGAATGTCATTGTACACAGTTAACACAAATTTCTAAATTGTTTACTGGATCTTCATTAGAATTATATCCAGCAGACAAGAAGAAAGTCGTAAGTAAGAGGTCATTTCATCTCTGGCTTGGGAAGAAAAATCTGCCCATCACTCAAAAACCATTTAAAGATTAGAAACATAATAACTCTTAGTCCTCTTCCAATTTTCTTTTTTTTTCTTTTTTTTTTTCCAGTACCAGGGATCAAACTCAAGACCTTGCACTAAATCCCTGGCACTCTCTTCCAACTTTATCCCCAGAAATAAACATAAAATAATAGACTCGGTGGCTCTGGGTTCAACCCCCCAGTACTTATTTTAAGGAGGGAGGGAAGTGATGGGAGGGTGGAAAGGAGAGGAGAAGAAACTGGAGAAAGGGGGAAGTTCGCTATTTGGTGTTTTCTTATCTCAGTAGATCCTGAGCGTTGGAGTAGGATTTTAAGGCCAGAGTTGACCTGGGATTCTTAGCTTCAATCAGGTATCAGAATTTCTGTGAGACTTTCTAATATTTCTTAAGCACTCACTATTCTCTAAAATTCCAATTCATCAGGAATGGAGTTGACCCAGATCTCTCACTCGCTCTTTTTTTTTCTTTAGTGATCTCTCTGGATGAATTAGTGAAGAATTAGTGAAGAATTAGTGAAGTAGACACACAAGTTAACAAACAATAATTAATCCATATGGTAACAACTTAATACTTATGTCAATACAAATACTGGCATTTCATGTTTGGTTGAGAGATTATCAGGCTTTAGATTTTTGGGGCCTGGGATTTAGTTCAGTGGTTCTGAAGCTTGCCTAGCAAGTGCAAGGACCAGAGTTCGATTCCCGGCAACAAAAAAAAGAAAAAAAAAGATAAATTTTCAGACATGTTGCAAACATGTTTATAGATTAGGTTTATTGGCATTTTCAGGCTGGAGTTTATGAGGCTGGAGAATGTGGTCCACAGAAATGGTGAGTCATCTCTTTTGTCTCTAAGTTATTGTGGTTTGATTCAAAATGACAGAAATACTTCTTTAGCATCATTACTGACTTGCAAGTGGGCCAAAAAGGATTCAGGATGCACAGGGAAACATATTCACATCTTAATTGAAAAGAAATCTTTTTAGAGTCAAAGAAAAAAGAAAATACAACTAACACTCTGAGAAGTATAATGGGAAAATGTTAAATGCTGTCTGCCAAATCCCACCTTGCCATTATTCCAGTTGTGGTGCCAAAGGCCAATTACAACTTGTTTTGTCATAAGAGATGTATACAATTTAGACAATAGAAAATTATAATAAAATACTGAAAGTTCACACATTCAAAAAACAGAGAGCAATATTTTAATCCATTTGCAATAAAACAGAATACTTTCCTCAAAAAGTCTCTCTTCCTTCCTCACTCCCTCCCTTGCTTATTAAATTCCTTAAAGTTGACTGGCAGGGAAAATGAATATAAAAGTTTTCATCTTGGTTAGAAAAGATCCCAGAAAGATATTTTATCAAATAATATTTCTGTATTGAAAAAGATCCTGGTGTGGTTTTTGTCTAGTCATGATCTTATGTACTTTTCCCAATGTAAAAGGAGTAGATGCACTTCTCTTAAGTATTATTCCTTTTAATGTCAATTTGAATGGAAAGAATCATAGCTAATTTATGATGTTTGCATAATAAGAAGATGTAGAGGATGGAAAGAACAAGCAGTTTTTTCCCTCTAGATCAGGCCAGCCCAGGTCTTAGTTCTATGTAGCATTAATTGTTTCCATGACATGGTCTTCAAGCCTGTGGTCTTCCATAGTTAAGGAAGTAATTTTTCTACAATATGAGAAGCAAATGGATTTTCCATCTTTCCTAATTTCCAACCAGAAAGAAACCAGGCTGAGAGGGATAGGGTTAAGTTCTCATGACAAAAATATTATCTACATCTTTAAGGGAAGGCAAAACACAAATGCTCTAAACAATTTTCAGATATCTCCACAATGAAAATTGCCTAAACATTCTGCCTAGTTTCTATTACTCTATCATCCTTTTCAATAGGTACCCCCATTGCCCTCTCCAACCTTGACTATTTGTATGACTCAATAGAATATATACACTCTAGACACATCATCTATTTTACAGAGCAGTGCTTTGGGTAGACAATTTGTTCAAGAATTTCACCTTGCAGATAGGTTAACTGGAAGAGAATAGGAGAACAAAAGAATATAAAACTGTCAAATAGAATCATATTAAATTGATGAGTTCCCAGAACAAAAGCTGATTGTGCCCCTCACTATTTCCCAATCATATTAAAGAATATTTGAAGGAAAAATATATAAAATCAAAGGAATCAGATTCCTCAAGTACATGACCACAAAATAATAAGGAATTGCACAGTTATGTCATAAATAGGAAAGAGAAGGGACATGATTTGCAAAAAATAACACTGTCTGACATTACCAATGTGGGAATATATCAATTATCTAGTTAATTTGACAACAAAGTACAAAATATCTAAGAAAAAGTAATCTTCTCAGCTTTTAACAAGCATAGAGGAGTATTTTCTAAGGCTGAGCCTGGAGCAAGCATTTCACCAGTATTTCATTCAATCAATGCTCAAAGAAACTCTATGAGCCATTTACTATTATCATCTCCATGTTACAAATTATAAAAATGAGGTTAAGAAAAGTTAAGAAACATGAAAAAAAACACTATAATTTGTAAACAACACAGCAAGAGTGCAAATCAAAGCCTTCTGGTACTAGAGTCCATGATATTAACCACCATGATCTTTACTCTCTCATCTATTGCCAATAAAATGCATGGCAGAGAAAGTTTGTCTATGACCTCTTCCAACAGCTCATTTTATTCTCCCCTTAAACCAAGCTAGGACATTTTCTTACCTTTTCTTGCCCCTATCAAAGCTTATGCATCCAGTATTTCATTTTCTCAGGGTTTTTTATGTCTACTGGCTCATAGAATAAATGTGTTCACACCAAGCAATCAACAAGTGAAAATGGGTTAACATGTTATCTCCTAAAGATGAAAGATATCAGGGTTGAATCTACAGAGACAGAGTGAGGATGTGTGTCTCCAGAGGTCTCCAGAAAAAACACACCAGTGGATGCTGGACACTACAAGAGCTGGAGCCGGTCCCAGAACCCAGAAGAAAGCTCCCCCGCTGCCATCCCAAGCTCCTAGGGCAGAGAAGGTGAGTC
>NW_004624866.1:145935-163479 GCF_000247695.1 Heterocephalus glaber
TCAAAACAGATTTTTGAAATATGCTTTCTATATCCTTTTAAATTCTGTAAAATCTGTGGTAATGTCTCCTAGATCTTGATATTGTAATTTTAAAAATGTATAATTGATATTGTGTAACAGGAAGTAAAGTTCTAAAGGAGCAGGGGAAGTGGGAGGGGTAGGGGAAAGGATAAAAGGGAAAAGGAAAAATATGAGAAAAGGAAAAAAATGGAAACAAAATCTTTGCAAATAGGGAAGGGTGGAAGGGGTGAAGGGAGGGCAGGAGAAGGGGAAAAAAACAAGAACCAAGAGACTCATGTAATGGTATAAGATCCCAATGATGAATGTAATTGTATTTTATACCTAAAATGTACCAATGAACTTAATGGGGAAAAAAAAAGATGAAGGATAACTTCTCAAATATAGGCTGCTAACACTCAAATCAAAGCAGTATTGTGGCATTTCTGTCCACTGATGTCCACAGAGAGTAGTTTTGTTGCAGGATCCTTGTCCACCACATGTGTATTCCCAGTCCCCCGCAGAGTGCCTGGGTTAAAACTCAATGATAATGTTAGCTTACTGGATTGTGAAAACAAAACAGAATTCTTCTGCAACTATCCACATAAGCTAATTTCATCTACAAAAGTCTTGGTGGGCCACCATAGCTCTTAGCTCCTTTGGCCTCAAACTTTCAAAAAGATCTCTAAACTGAGGCATGTTAGCTAAGAATGTCCTTTTTCTTCTCATAAAAGTAGGACACACGTGTTACGCAGTTCACTTGCTATATACACCAATATTCCAGCCATTCACATGGAACAGAGAATGGACCCTGGGCCATGTGTGCCATGAAAAGCCAAGTTTGGGTGAGGTGATGACCCAGAGGAAGCTCTTGATCCTGTATCATTTTTTAAGTGTATCAAGCTGTAGGCTTAGGGCAACATGGAACCCTAACTCCCCAAGACAATCCACAAATTAAGAGAAAAATCATTTTGAAGGAGCAGTAGCATCCAAAATGGGGAAATGACTTTGTAGCTTCACAGATTTGCCTAGAGATATCTCTATAGAAAAATCTTTAATAAGGTAGATTGTATTTCCCAAGAAAGCACAACATGAGCTCTCACTCCGTAAGTTCTTCTCACATTGTAACCTTGTCACTTCCTTCATCAAAAGATATTCCCTCAGCTTAAATCTAAGCAGGCCTAAAACCATACTGGAAGTGATGCTGTGTGAATTCCATCTAAGTGACATAACTTCTGCATGGTTCTCCTGACACACACACGTAGAACCCACCCCAGAACTCAGCTGTGAAGAAGGCACATGGAGATGCCACACGTAGGTGTTCGGGCCCTAGGCCCCAACTGAGATCCTAACTGACAAAGGGTATCCTATGTGCAATGTAAATGAAGAGGCCTTTAAGATGGCTCTAGCCCTAGACACATTCTGACTCTGATCATGAGATCCCCTGAGAGTACCATCTAGATGAGCCCAGTTAATGCTTAGAACCTGAAAGATGATAAAATCTGTGTTGTTTAGGGATGACTTGTTTTACAGCACTAGCAACTGAAACACCCAGCCTGGAAACAGGTTCAGGGGTCACTTCCTGCAAACATGAAGATCAAAGTCTGAAGGAAAGTTGGACTTCTCAGTAAGGAGAGATAGCTAAAGCACTCCAGAAACTGGGTGAGATATGCTGAGCTACACAGTCAGAACAATTCTCTTTCCCATTTTATAAGTTCAGAAGCTCTAAAATCTCCCCTGAGAGCATGCTGAGCCTGCCCAGAGAGAAGCCACCTCACAGATGATTAGAATGTAAGTGGATAACGAGCCATTTGAATTATCTGCTCTAGTTCAAACACATGCTGTTGCCAATATGCTGTGGCAGCCAGCTAACATCTGAGCATCTTTAATTTAAATTGCATATACTTAACTTGAAATGGCATCTATACTCTGAAACTAAGAATTTACTGTACCATCATCAGATCATGGGAGAAATCATCTTTTCAGGAATTTCCTAAATTTGCCTTTTTACTGCACTCTAATGTGATAACAGCTTAATGCCTGATGGCTCCCAAGTCAAATGTTTCAGAGTATGAGATATAACTCCTATTCCAATCAGTTTGTTAATACACATGTTGTTTCCTGTCTACATATGTGAATGGAATGATTCTCAGCAGCTTGGGTCTCACTCCATTATCAACAACAAAATTGTATCTGTAACCTTAAACAATAGACACATTCATAAAATCAATATTTGACTTATCAAACTCTATCAGACAAACCATCCAAGGCAAAAATTCCAAAGGAAGTTGAAAGAAAACAAGCATGATAGAAATTTGAGATTATACTTAAAATAATAATAATGCCATTTTAATACCGCATTTGTGGAGTTCAAGTTCTAGGCGCAGGATAAAAACAAACAAAAAGAAAATATACCAAAAATCTGTATTAGACCTATCCAGACTGCATTAAGTTTTTAAAAAAGGACGGGAGGTAGTCATGTAAAATGACTTTCAGCCCTCATTCTACTTGTCTCTTGCCATTTTTAACATTGATGACCATCTAATACTCCCCTGTTCCCGTCCCAAAACTATTTTTTTCTTTGATTTTTTATTGCTTATACCCCCCGCCCCCAGTCTTGCTTCCTGGGAGGCAATTTCTAGAGCCTAGACCAACCTAATTCATATCCTCATTAGCCTTCATTGGCTGCAAGTCTTCAGGAGCTAAATTATCTAGCCTCAGTGTCTTTGTGGCTTTAAATATCCTTTGTTGCTTTCTTTCTCCATTACTAGCTCCTAAAAGGGGGTATAGATAAGGGTCTGTTTACAACTCCTGTCCACTCCATCTGACCTATCTCATCTCTTCTGTAGCATCAGTTACCCCAACATGTCAATGATTATCCAACACCTGACCTTTCTCTAGATTCTCATTTCTATCAAATTATTACCCTGTTCTTGTAAAGGAACAAGGCCATGACTACCTTGTGTGTCTAGTTCTTAAGTGTAATTTATAGATATCAGACATCCTAGAAATGGTCCACAAATTGATCCACCTCAGGGTTGTCAATACAGAGATTCTGGCCCAGAAGGCACTATGCAAATCCATTGCAGGGGAATGTAATCTGAATGCTGGCTGGCTTAGTTACCCATCCTGTTCCAGTCTCCTCCATTCTCTACCCAGCTTTCTGGCCTGGAAGATCTGCCTGGACATCAACAAGCTCCCATGTCCTCTGACTTCTGGTTGGTTTGGCTGATGGAGGCCTTTGATGGTATCTTGGAGAGAAGGCAGGGGCTGGAATTTATCCCCTTGGCGCTTCCCTGCAATATTGCCTTACTCTACTAACTTCATCCCTCAACTAAATATCATAGCATCTCTCACAGCAACCCTCTCCTCATTTGTGGAGTTCCACTAACTCGCCTCTACCCCTGAACTTAGTTCCTTCATTAAACCCTATTCAAATAATTCCAGTTTCAGCATTCATCAGTTTTCTGCTAGAACTCTGACTGAAACATTTGCCTCTTTAATAGAGTTGCCTTTCCTTTCAAAAAATCTGTAAAATTGACTAAAAAATTTAGAAGCTTAATAAAGCTATGATGCAAAAAAGGAAAGAAAATTATCCATAATCCCATCGTACTACTAGAATGTTGATATATTGCTTTGCAGTATTTCTGATGCATAGTTAGCATAGTTGTAATTAAAGTATTTATAAAGTTTCATCTTACTTTTTATATAATATTATAAAATAAGCATTTTCCATTTTGCTAATCTTTATAAACATCATCTTTAGAAGCCGCATAATATTCTATTAAGGGTATGTGCTATTTGCTTGATTTTTCTCATCTTATCGAACATTTGGCCTGCCCTTTCCAAATGACCTTCTCTGGCATACATTCACACATACCATTACACACATGTTGATTTCCTTTCAATTTCTCTACTAATTTTGCGACAGGGCAATTTTTAAAATTTACATATGTCTTATAAAACAAAATCTTCATTCCTATGATATACCAGGAATAACAACTAGGATAAATCTAATCTTTCTCATCTTATAATCATTTTAGCTTCCTGACCATGTTTTCCCCTTAAGTAATATCAGTGATTCTCTCTGACGGCTGTATGTAAAATTGCTAATAGAAGCCTACAAAAAATTTCTTAGGAATGAGGATTGTCCACATAGCTTTTTTTTAGTGCCCATCGAACCTGGAGGTAGGAGGAAAATATTTGAGGTCAAAACGAGGGGGAAAAAAGAAAAAGAAAGAATGCTTAGCTAGTAAAATAGGCTTGAGCATTTAAATAACATGAGTAGATAGTAGTACTTCAAACTCATCACTGCCAAGTTCTGCAGATTCTCTGAATCATCTCCAGCAACTTGAGAATCATTCCATTCATACAGCCTTTTGTACATTGTCTCATTTTCTTCTCACAGAAACCCTTTGGGTAATTACAGTGAGATTTCCCACTGAACATATGAAAAACAAATAGATGGAGAATGTCTTAGTCAGTTTCTCAATGCTGGGATAAAATACCCAACACCCAAAGTTAAAGGAGGAAAGATTTATTTTAGCTCACAGTTTGTAGAGATTTCAGTCCATAATTGGCTGGTTCCAAGGCAGAGTGGCACGGCACAGGAGCATGGTACAGGAATAGCCTGCTCACCTCATGGCAGACAGGAGGCAGGGGCAGTCAAGACAAGAGCTTGGAAAGAAGATAAACTTTTATGGGTCACACTCATGTTAACTGCCTCTTATGACCAGAGACCACTTTCTAATAGCAAGTCAGTTATACCTCCTCATTAATCCAGTCACCTTCCAAATGCCACACTTGAACACATAAGGCTTTCGGGGGACATCTAGTTGCAAACCATAAGAGAAATAAGATGATCCTCCCTTCATCTGATTTCTTTAGATACAATTTGGTTGCTGTTATGGTTTAGATAATGTCCCCCTAAAGCTCATTTGTTGATGGCTTTGTCTCCAGTGCAGCAGTGCTCAGAGGCAGGGCTTTGGGAAGTGATTGGATCATGAGGGCTCTGACATCATTAATGGGTTAATCAATCAATGGGTTCATGATTGAATGGACTATCAGGAGGTGGTAGAAAGTGTAGGTTAGGAGAAGTAGTTGATTGGGGATGGGCTTTAGAAGAATATACCTTGTCCCTGCATTCCCACCGGCCCTTCTCTGTGTCTGCCTCCTTCTTTCCCTCCACGAGGTAAGAAGCTTTGCTCCACCGCACCCTTCTGCCATGATGTTCTGTTTGTACCACAGTCCAGAAACAATAGAGCCAAGTGACCTGGACTGAAACCTCTGAAATCATTAGACAAAATAATTCCTTCCTACTTTAAATTTTGTTCTCAGTGATAGAGAGCTGACTAACACAGTTGCTATAAATGGGACTTAGGCAAAGTAGATGAGCATGAGCACCCTAAAGTCATACCATCGACCTGGCACAGAGGAAGGTCTTCAGAAAGCCTGGGATCTGGGATCTGAAGTTCCTGGCTAAATATCCCTGCCCCCCCCCACCATGTATATATGTATAGACAGTCTGAAACTATACTTTCTAGTTCTATAGGTTTCCAAGACATCAATAAAGAAAAAAGATGTATGGTATATAGTCTCCTCAGCATACACCCTCAGCTTCTGAAAACAGAGGCCCAAAATGATCTGTGAAGCAGAAGCCTCTACCAATTATGCCTATATAAGTGTATGAATAACAGATCAATACTCACAAAACACTGACAAAATGCGACACTAGACAAAGGTTACTTGGTGCCTCCGCTTGTCAAACTACAGTGTGAGAACTAGAAGGGACTTAAAATCAGACTAAATTCAAACTCTTTAATTTCAATTTCTGCCTTCTCTATCTTCTTTGTTCATATGTCTTCTTATTCCTATATACTAATGTAATAAAAAATATCCTGCCAATTAATGAAGAGGATGATACATTATCTCTCTGTCAGAAACTTAACCAACAGCCATTCTCCCTTCCTGCTGATGCAGCATCCCAGTTTGGAAGATAAATCATGATTATTCTGGACCATTTTTTCTTTCCTTTTCTCAACTTCCCAGCCTTCCTTGTGCTTGACTAATTCAGACCCAGTGAGAATTGGGGCAGCCTTCCCTTAAGAGGAAAGCTCTTTGGCTGTCTCTCTTTGGTTTCCTGGCTCTGACATGATATAAGAACACAATGCTTGAAGCCATGACTATTATTTTGCAACCACTAGATGACTGTTACAAAGATATAAGGCCAATTTTGCGAGGATGATCATCCATAAAGGTGGGGAAAGTCTTTAAAGTATCTCTGATCAGGCAAACCAAGCTTCAAGTGACCAAACTTACAAATCTTTATAAACAATAAATATTATTTGCTTGAAACCATAATTAGGGAGGTTTTGTTTTTTTTAATTTGTATAGCTGAGTTCCTTCTAATATACCCGTTCAGGTAACACATGCAATTTGAAGTGGGTTTCAATGCCTCAGTCTGAAACATTGTCAAAAGCATTATTTGGGGTTGGGGATTTAGCTCAGTGGTTCTGCTGCCTGCCTCACAAGTGCAAGGTCCCAAGTTCGAACCCCGTACCCCCCCAGAAAAAAACATTACTTGTGAGTCCCTGTAGCAGAAGTAATAATTTTTGAGTAAAGATTTTGCCTAAATGGCTATCAGAGTTCCTTTCTCTCAGCACTGCCAAGGGCTTGTTTGCTTATTTGCAGCACTAGATGCAGAAGCCAGGGCTTCTTAGTTTTCTCTCTCTCTCTCTCTCTCTGTCTCTCTCTCCAGCTCCTCAAAGTCTTTTAAGACACAGAAGAGGAGACATGTCCCAATTAAACAATATTATCATCACAATAATTGATATCAAAACAGCAAAAACATGAAGCCTTCCTCTTTACTTTAACTTCTAAGGGATACATCCATCGTTTCCCAAAATAGGTCTTGTGTAAATAAATGGTGAATGGAACACACCCCACTGCCCACATAACCACCACCACTACCATAACCTCAAAAGATAAATACTTCATTCCTCAAAGACCAAAATACCTCATTCTTGTTTTAGCAATATACCTCAATATTCTTAGCAACTCACTTTACTCTTTGTCAAGTCTTTAAGTGGCACTAGCTGGAAATCTTCTAAGGTATCCATACTAGATGTTTCCATGTATGAGGCTCATATTACCAAAGGTCAAACTTGTAAAAACACAGGGTTTCAAAATATTAAAAGCATTCATTCAAAATTTCTTCTAGCAGGCATTCAAAACATCTGACAATCTGAGTGGGACCTAAACCTTGGTTTTAGGACTATATATCCTATGTTCATTTTCTTATAACTCACTTGCCTGATTTCAGGGTTCCCTTATACTTCTTGTAGAATGTGACTTACTTTCTACCACTAATTATAGTGATACATGTAAATTTCTTACATTCTCTTTAAAAGACAAGATTTTTTTGAGGGTAAATACTATATCTTTTTAATTGGCTTAAAACCATCAATACTCAGACAAAAAGCCTTTTACTTTTTATTTAAATTGACTAAGTATCATTTCCTGTCTTACATCCTCATTTACATCTACTATAGAGAATCTGGCAAGACACCTGTGTGTAGTTTACTCACCAGAAATGGAGATACAAATTTCTAAATATTCACCATTCCTAAATCTGATATTGAGGTCAAATATCTCTCTGATTTAAAAGTTTAAATACAACTGTTCAAGGGCTCAAGTTTTACAACGCCTTTCCATAAAAAGTAGTTGAAGGTTGGTTTCAGATTTAGATTCCTTTGCTAATCTGCAATTTTGGAGTTACAATGAGCTGTGTGACCTTTGCACACGAAACCAGCTGTCTCCCTGCCTTACGCTCATCCCCGATGCCATCACTGTCGCTTTCTTTGTTTTCTTTTCCAGCAGAATCAAACTTCTTACCCTCCACTACTTTCCCTACTTTCTTGCCACCTCTGCAACATGCCATTCCTCCAATATGAACTCCCTGGCTCCTGACAAAGAGATAGAAAACACTCTCCTTATTCTTGTAAAGCTCCAACTATGCTGGTATTCAGTTGCCCTTGTGGTATTCATCCCTTTTAAACCCCTGGCTTAATTAAGCCCTTACCATTCCTCAACTCCTCATGACACATGCCTGTTTCTTCTCAGTTGCTTAAGGAAAAATAACAAATGTCTGTGTATCACTGCTCTATTGCGTATTCCTTCAGAAAAAGGTGGCATCTACATCTTCTGATTTCTTTTTCACTCCCTATATGACTCATAGAGACTATTCATTCAGCAGGTACCCATTTCTAATCTTTTAAACATGAAAAAAAACAGTTCAACATGCACTGTGAACTGTAGGGAATATATTTGCTTCCTCAAACCCGCACTTGGACATTTGTATGATGCAATGATCACTTAGGGTGTTAATGTATGGCTGTTTGTGTATGGCCAAGGACAAAGTATAGAGAGAAAACTGGACCTATCTGCACCCTGCTGTGTGTTCACTGGCTGAACAAGTCTCTGCAGTCAGTAAACAGTTTCTTCTAGACATGCCACAATGAAGCTGAAGAAAGCGGTGACTTAAGTTATCACTCTTAAAAAGAACTAGCTGATATGGATAGTTTATTACATTTCCAGACAACCCCTGAGAGGATAAAGAGAAATATGAGATGGCCTCTGACCTTAAGTCATTACAAAATATTAAAAGAGGGAATGAATGTTTAAGGGGACAAAAGTAAGGTGCTGCGCCCACTTGTAACTTCCACCTCTCCTGCCAACCTGCAGTCTCTGTGTGCAGTCGGTCTGTTGTCCTAGGAAGGTCCCCTCCTTCTCTGAAACTCTGTGGGAATCCTGCAGTACCCAATTTACTCCCTAAACAGACCTTCTGAACCTCAGTCTGAAAATGAATTCAAATTGATGGTGGGCAGATCTAACACTAGTCTCAAACCATGGATTTAGTGTTGGGTTCAGAAATGTTTTTACCAACATAAGCATCAGACTTTCCGGTTCCCACAGTGTATCTCATACTCCAGGCCTAAGTCTTTTTAGAGGGAGGAAAATGACTCTCAGATGGAATAAATGGAAAAGCAAAAAAAAAAAAAAAAGACAGACTTTGCATCCCTTGGAACCTCAATGGATAAAAATAGGACTTGTGCCTGATGATATTGCTCTTTATAGCTTTATTATTTTATGTTTTCTCCAAGACACATAGACAGCACTTGACTTTTATACAGAAAATTGCTAACATCAGTTATCGATAAGTTGAAAATTCCCTTGCTTATCTGCCCTAATCCTTTTTTATTTTGAACACCACAAACAAAATTAAATGAAGTTATATATAAACAACAAAGAGAAACTTTCTAGCTACAACAGATGGGCCAAATCCATCTCAGTAGATAATATCTCATAAATGATTCATGGTCATTGCTTTAACCTAGAGCCTTTTGTATTTTGCACATCTAAGTGAATAACCATTAGTAAGTTTTATTCATTGCACTGTGTAAATGATCTTGGGTTTGTCATAATCCAAGGAGTACACTGGTATTTGAGGGAAAGGCCTGTTGTAATTATTTTTATGATGAACCTTTTATCTGCCTAAGAGCTGTAGGTTAATAAACAGAACTAGATTCAACCCCAAATTCGGTCTGAGCTTTTCTTTTCATATTAAAAAATGGAACATAATATGTCCTATTTAATGCCTTAACAAATTAAAGAAATTTAGTTTTTTTACATAACCCTAATAAATAATTTATGTTTGACAGGAGGGTTAATTGTAATGAATGCTTAAAATTCAACCCTAAGGAGATACCTATGTTTTCAAATGCAGCCCTCTGTGGCCTTAGAAATGCATCTCAAATGAACAATCCCATTTATATGATGTATGATCAAAACAAAGACAAGACTTCCAATGCAGTCTTGCCTTTACTCAACAATTGAATAAGGAGAAAATGGTTCTGAGTAATTCCAGGTCCAGTTTCAGCTATCCAAGGCAGAGCAGTGTATAACCTTTTCTTAAGCGTAGATTTTACTCCCCCACAACTGCATTGTGAAGTAAGGTGTAAAATTCCAAGTATGTTATAGTAACAGAGTCACAAAGGATAAAGGAAAGGAAGAGATTATCTGTATGAGAAGATGTACATGTTGGAACTGCTGTACCAACCACTCACTCTTAGCAGAATGGAGAGGTCAGTTAAGAGGACTTTGACTTTCCTTCTCCCTGTTTCTCCAGTCCTCCCCCGTGCCTAAGTTATAAAACATTCCTACAGACTGCTGACAATGACACTCACGTCCACAGTCTTTCTCTCCTGCATCCCATTCCTCCCATGCAGCTAGGCCAGGGCCTACTAATCATTAGTCAGTTAACACTGCAGAGTTTCTGGCTGCTGATCTTCAGGCATCGGACTTCAGAGATAACCTTCTTGCTTCTTGGATTTCCCTTTACCCATGAAAATTAGGGACATAGGGGAAGACATTAAGATCTCTCCAGAGATTTCACATAAGAAATTATTAGTGCCATGGCAGCCTGGAGGACACAGTCTGACATCACATCATTTGTGTTTTAAATTAAAGCTATGTTGAACATGGACTATAGTACAGAATATAACCTGATCATTGTAGTTTCCTCTTAGACCCAGGAGTATAAAAAAAAATGTAGAAATGTTAAAAGGTACATAAAAAATTGCAAGGCTAAATGAGAAATTACTGAGAAAGGCAAAACAAAAGTTATCAGAAAACTGAAAAAAGAAAAGAATCTGTGAATTACCCTGGAACAAGTGAATAAAGGCTTAAAAATGCAACACCAAACAAGAAAACACAACATTTTAGAATGGGTTGACTTTTGCCCCACTTCTGAACCATATTGGTAAATAAAATAAAAGTGCCTAATTGGCACAAGCTGGGCTTTGGCAGTACATCACCCTATGAGTCATTTTAGGGTGTTTTTAACAAGCAGGGTCATTAATCCGAGATAGCACAAAGCAAATAAATAATTTAGTCAGCAGCCTCCTGCACATGTTTTGGGGCTTCTTTGCATAACCTTTGAAAGATATGACCCCTTGGCATAACTGGTTACTAATGAGGGTGAAGTCAGGTGGAAACTTGCTTCCCATTCTGAAAAGGAAAGTAAAACTGTGGGTCCTAAGTCCAAGGTGAAGAGGAAGAAAGTTGCCCACACTGTATTTGCAGCCCTTCTCCCTCCTCAATCCCTCATTCCCAGGTCTAACTGCAGAAATGAAAGCCTTGTTATTGGACCAAAAGGAAAGGTTTCTTTCTGCTGCTGTCTTGGATCACTGGTGAGGAAGAAGTGTGAGTGAACCCAGGCAATCACAATGTAAAGTTTATTGATAAAGGGCAGAACTTAGTGAGATGTCTCAGGCTCTGTTTGAAAACTCAACTAAAAAATAACAATTGTGAATGAGTTCACTTTTATCAATTGGCACTGTGGCATGGCAGTTGCATAATACTCTGATGTTAGACGGGTCTACATGCAAATCTAAGTTACAGTCCTTCATTAGAAACCGTGGGCCTCAGTTTTTACATTTGTAAAATGGATAAAAATAGCAGCATCTACCTATAGGATGGAAGATTAGACAAGAAAATTATTCTCCAGTAATTTTGTATTCAGTAAATCTTGATTATTACTGTTAATAGTATGTCTATAATACTACTACAAGAGCAGCAGACCATCATCCAAAATATCTTGGCTGTCAGGCACATTTTTCTAGAAAGTGGCACAAATGAATAATATCTCTATTTCTAGAGTCACCTTGATCAAAGCAAAGTTAAGTAAAACAAAGGCCAGTAGGGGTAATAATCAAGCAGAAAGACAAAGGATTTGATCACAGAGTTGATCAGAAATCAGATTTCTGTCTAAATCATGTATCTTGTTTAAACCTGCTTGATAAACAGAACTGCCTGTTGAATGTCTTCAACATTTCATTCCAGCAAGTATATCTTATATTAAAAACTGTATAATTGCTACAGCTTTGAAAGACTTTTTTTTAGAGAAACTTGGAAAAGATTCATGGGCTCTCTCTATACTATAGCTTACAACTGCATATGGATTTACAATTAATTCAAAATTTAAAGAAAAACTTTAAAGAAAACTACACAGCTTCCAAATGCTTGATCCAGATGATGGGGTCATAAAATGCTTGATCAATAGGATTTTGGAGACAAATCATGTGACCCAGCCCTTTCATTCATGAATTAAAAGCTGAGAATAGGAAAGGCTCAGATATTTAGCTGGTTAGTAGTTTCTAAACAGAAGCACAAAACAATGTGGTTTTTCCACCACCCATCAGTGGGTATTCTGTACCCTGCTATTCGCTCAGCCCCTTGACAGAGACTAAGAGACTATATGTGTCATTATCCTTAGGTCACATTAGGCATGAAAGGTTAAAAAGTAGGTTAAGTTTATGATGTTGTTTTCTACCTTGTTCTAGCATGAAGTGTGTAACAGTGTGCTAGGGCTGCCACAGAAAGTATCACAAACTCAATGACTTAAAACAGCGGAAGTGTATTTTCTCATAGTTTAGGAAGCTAGAAGTTCAAAACCAAAGTGCTGGCAGGGCCATGTTGATTCAAAACATTGGGAAACGCTTCCTTGTATCTTCCCAGTTTCTGTTTGCCTTGAAAGGTGCATAATTTTAGTGCCCCCACCTTCTCCCAGCATTATGCCTGTGAGCTCCCTTTTATTCTTCATTAGGATTGAATCCAGAGCCTCACACACGCTAGACAAGTACTTTACCTCTGAGCTACACCCTCAGCCACCCATCAGTTTTCACACCACATTCCCTCTGTGTTTACCAACTTCCCTTTTTTCATAAGCACACCAGTCATAGTGGATTAGGATTTACTTTAATGAACTCATTTTAAGTTACTGCCTCTGAAATGACCTTTTTTTTTCAAAGAAGGTCACTTGTTTTCTTGGCGTTGTTGAGACAGGGTCTCACTATGGACTTCAGGCTGGCCTTGAACTCACTATGTATCCCAGGTTGGCTTCAAACTCATGGTGATTCTCCTACATCAGCCTCCCAAGTGCTGGGATTACAGGCATGTACCACTTTGCCTGGCAATAAGGTTGCATTTTGAGGTCCTGGGAATTAGGACTTCAACATATCTTTTTGTAGGACACAATTCAAGCCATAATGTGTCACATAAAAAGTTCACAATAACAATTGGTTAGCTAGTAAATAATAACTACAGAAAAGAAGCCATTAACATTCAAAAATAAATCACAGGTACCAAGTCACAGAAAAAATGGAATAGATTATTGGATAGAAGTGTCAATAACAGAGTAGCATGGAAGCAGCTTAATGCAAAAGAGAGGCAAAGTGGCTGAGTGACAGGCAGGGACAGTCCATGCATGACAGGCCGGACAAAAGCTTAAACAGCTCTCTATGCCTGGCAAGAGCAAATAGTTGTTCCAAAGTTGCACACTGAATTAGGGACTAAAGCTAAGGCAGAAATAGTGCTGTGTCCATATGTCTTCAGGGCATAGTTGGCCACAGGTAGTGAACAGTTGTTTGCCGAATGATTTTGTTAGAACAATGTCTTTTTCCCCATTTACAATAAAATAATAAAGGTAAATGTAACTAGCATTCTGTGGTGGCAAGCACTGCAATAAACACTTTGTTATCTCATTTAATCCTCATTGAAAATGAGGAAAGTCAGGTATACCTCAGTTACTCCACCCAACAGTTGGAGGAAGAGGCCAAGCTGGGATTTGAACCCAGAGTCATAGGACTCCGAAACGGAGGATCTTGTCTATTACTGTGGATGTTAAGTGGGTAAGCTTTCACATTAGCTTTTGTTTGTGTTCCAATTCTACAGTTAATGGTTAGTTTTTTGAGTAAATCATTATCCTTTCATCACAGGGGGTAAAACCTATAAAAATGCTGATTGAATGAGATTCAAGAGCAATGTGTTTGTCAATAGTCATTAATCAATCTATAATCAATGTGTAAACTCTTTGCGAAACAATGAAGTTGTTAGAAAATATGTAAATAAGACAATTTCAGCTAGGGCAGATATTAGCCAATAGTTAGGTCATACAAAAGCACAACATTAGTCCTCAAAAGACCAGCAAGCCACCCTTCATTTAATTATTTTTGTAACATGCTTATCGTATATGTAATGAACTTCCGTAGAAATCAGCCCCCTGGGATCCTTAGGTAATTGGGAATTGTTCCTTTCTGCCTGATTCACAAAACAATCAGTCTCACTAATAGTAAATGGAAAATCTAGTTGGGAGTGTGATTGTAAGACAGCAGGTTACAAATAAACAATTAATAAAATTGCTTTGGATTCAAATATGTAATTTGTTTTTGATGCCATGGTAGTTTTGGAAGGGCATAGAATGACCATCCAGGTCCTTCTGGGCTTTAGGAATGGGTGAACCAACCTTCACCTTTTTGCCTATATGTCCACAAGGTTATACACATTTGTGAGACACAATACCCAACAGACTCAATTTAAAGAAGAAAAGCTTGATTTTGGCTTACAGTTTGTAGAGTTTTCAAGCCATAATCAGCTGTCTCTAATACAGGGCGGCATGACAGAGGGGCATGCCAGAAGAGAAGCAGTTCACGACATGGCAGCAGTGGGAAGCAAGGACGGAGAGACAGAGAGAGACTCTTCCAGGGCCCCCAGTGACCCTCCTCCTCCACACAGGCGTCACCTCCCAACACCATATTTAGCTGTAAATTTATCAGTGGACTAATCTACTGATGATAATCACATCCCCATGATCCAATCTCCTCCTAAAAGCTCCACTCAAAGCACATGCGGCTTCGGGCTTCGGGGTGGGGGCAACTTTATCAAATACTTAATAGGATCTATTTCCCAAGAAAGGTTGAAAACTAAATGCCTCTTAATGCAAATGAGTAAACTAAGGATCAGAAATGGAAGAGACAACTACACAACATCATACAGTCCTTTGCGGGAAATTTAGGAAAAGGACCCATCGTGGTCTCCCAGCCCAGAGCTCCAACTTCCATGTCAAAAGTTTAATAAATGATGGACCTGACAACATGAGTATGGCCCACAAACAACTTTAGCCACCAATGTCTAGAGGAAGCAAACATCTCTCCACCGGTGACTCCACATTATAATCTGATAATTCACAAGATGTAAAAGTGCCACCTTGGGCCATATATTTTAAGGTAAATGTTTATAGTCTAACAAGAATTTATTTATTTATACTTTATAAGAAACCCACCTTTCATACGCTCTGGTGGTATTATACTCACATGGACTGTAAAAGTGCCTTCCCTTTCCTCCTTCCTTCACTCCCTCGATGCCTCCTCCCCTGCTGCCATGATTGGCCACATCCGCCAGTAGAAATAAACTGATCCCCTTTCCTACTAAGAACCCTGCTGCTATTCTGAATGCAATTTTCCACACCTAGCAGAGGATGCATTCTGTAAAGCACCAATAAATGTCTTCCATTGAGACGGGGCAGAGCACACCAAGGCTAATCTAGAGGATGTTGGAGACCTGGTAAAATAATGAACTTTATTTTTTCAAATGCAAATAGAAAGCTCTCATATTAAGGTCTTGACTCTCACCTTCATTCTTATATTATCCCTCTATTAGAGCTACATTGTTTTTTCAGCCTGGTTTATGCAACTATGGGATTAAAAACCACCAAAAATGTGATCTGTTAAGAATATTCCTAACACATGACCAGGGATTTTAATTCTCACTAAACCACAGGTGCACAACTTTTCTGCGCAGCCTACAGACCTTGTTTTGGTTTTCTTTAATGCAATTTATGGCACCCTCAAGATAGCAAAGGAAACAGAGAGATCCTGTCCCACCTCTTTGGTACCACACCTACCCTTACACCTCTTGTGGGTTAGAGGGACTGAAACAACCACAATCAGACAACAGCAAGACCAGAGACCATCAATCTCCCATGCTCCATAGGCATTTGCTCCAACTTGCACATCCTCATACAATTTCATGGGTTTTATAAATCTGCAGAGATGCTTTCACTTGATTATGTTAGACTGTTTGAGAGAGAAATCTGCACTGGCATCCAGGGGTGCCAAATACCTATGCCTGTCGCTTAGATGCTGAAAATTGACATGAGGATGCTCCCTGTGTTTGTATTTTAAGTGATAAGGAAATATAAGTGCTGTTTGCTGCCATGACAGTGAGGGAGCTTTGATGACATAAATGTCTCCAGAAAGATGAGTGAATTGGCCCTTTCAGAGAGCAAAGCTGCCAAGGAACTGAGGAGTGGGGGTGGTGTCAGCTTTAGGGAAACACAGTCTGGCCTATAAATTAGGCAAATCACTTTCTCTTGTAACTGTACTTTAGAAATTGATTTTTATATTAAAATAGACAGATAGATAGGGTGTTCAATTAACATGCCTCACCTTTATCTCCTTTAGTTCAAATTAACCCCCTGTTTAAAATCACTGGGCACCATGGAAAATGAAGTTAACAAATTATTTGAGGGTACCTCACACCTGAATAGAATCAAATCATTGACCTTTTTCTACTGCAAGGATCAAAATACTTTTTAAAAGCATTTTCCTTTTTTTATCTTGGGGAGATGAATTAATTTGTTAAAAAAAAAATGCTCTTTTCAAAATAAGAGAAAAATCTTTACACTTTTGGCCATCAAAATCTCATTCCTATTCACAAGACCAAAATCAAACTCAGGATCTTCTGTCCTCAAATCAACTGCCATACCTTCTTGGACAACTTAATTGGCACCCGATTAAGAAATCATTCATTCATTCACAAATGTGAATTGTGCACTTACAAAATACTCTACACCAGTAGAAAATAGGCAGGCAACACCTTCCTCCCTAAGCTTACATAAGAAATAGACAATAAACAATGATATGGACTATATAGTCATTGATAGAAAGATATGGAAAGCAGGGTAGCATCATTAACAGTGACAGATGCTGTCAGTTAATATACAACGACAAAGGAACTCCTCTCTGAAGAAGCGACTTTGGAGTAAAGGCCTGTGTGAGTGAAATACCAAAGCCTCAGGAACTTCTTGGGGAAAGCATTTTAGCCAAGGGGAACAAACAAGGCCAAATGCTCTTGGATAAGAACTTTCAAGGAGGCCAGTGGGGCTGAGCCATAGGGAGCTTGTGTGGTAAGAGGGCAGAGAGGCGACCAGGAGCTCTGTGGAGCTCCTGTGGCCCAAGATAAGGATAGATTTAATTCTAAGTATCCTTGGAAGCTATTGGAGAATTTGGAGCAGAAGAATGACATGATCTACTGTATATTTTAAAAGAATTTTCCAACAAGTAGGAATTTAGATCTCTTTAAACTGTGCCTTACTTTTATCTTGTCATCATTCCTTCACAAATTCAGTTGATACTTCTTCATATGACATTCCCCTTTTTAAATTTTATTGGTACATTGTAGGTATACAACACAATTACATTTCTCATTGGGAATTGTACCTTTACATGATGCGTCTTGGTTCTTATCTTTTTCCCATTCTTAGCCCTCTCTTCACCCCCTCCATCCTTCCCTATTTACAAAGACTTTATTTCAATTTTTTCCATTTCTCAGCATTTTTCCTTTTCCTTCTTTCCTTTCCCCTCCCCCTCC
>NW_004624866.1:168279-183042 GCF_000247695.1 Heterocephalus glaber
CTTGCACTAGGAGCACAATTTCTCCTGTTATCTGAGAAATTATTTCTGATTTCATTTTTTCCAGATCCCCTTTTTTTGCCAGTTCAGTGGGTCCAGATGGTTGAGTATCAGAGTGTTCCATCTCATTTCCCTTTGGGGTTGCAGTAGGTGATCTGGAAGTCTGATTTTGAGAGTTATTTACATGTTTTCTCATGTCGACTGGGGGGGCAGGGGGGGTACTGTTGGCACCCGTGAGGCTCACCTCCTCTGATCTGGGAGAGGTGGGCCAGGGCCCAAGAGCGACAGTAGGGATGGTGGCCCAAAAGCCCCTTCCTCCGGGCTGGGAGCAGCGGGATGGTTGGTGGCCCCGAAGCCCCTTCCTCTGGACCAGGAGCAGTTGGATGGTGGCTCAGAAGCCCCTACCTCTGGGCAGGAATTCTTTAAATGCTGAGAACTTGATTAACTGCAGTACAATGGTCTGGAGGCCCAGTGTCCTCTGCATCTGTGGAACCAGGTGGATGTACAGAGAAGAGGCCAAAGGAGCGGGGCGGGGGGGGCAGTGAATTGCTGCCGGGATGCGGGCTGATTCGGTGTTTTCAGCCCAACTGGCGACCTTGGGACCATGTCCGCAGACCTGCCTGTCTGCAGTGGGCTGATTACATGTTTTCAGTATGACTGGCGACCTCGGGACCCATCAGCAGACCTGCCTGTCTGCAGCAGGCTGATTTGGTGTTTTCAGTGTGACTGGCGACCTTGGGACCGCATCTGCAGACCTACCTGACCTTCTCCTTTTAATCAGCTCCATCCTAGAACTCAGCTGCATTCCCTTATAATATGTAGATCATCACAATGGGTTTCCAGCTGGTATCCCTTTCCTGAATTCCCTGTGGTCCAGTCAATCTAGTAGAAATTTTCACTTTCCAAAGAGACAAACCTGTGTGTGCTATTTTTTGTTTGTTTGTTTTTTTTGCTTTAGGAAAGGATGCCAGTAGCTCCCTACTGGCCATAGGACACAGCTAAAATTTCTCATCCTCTAGCTAAGAACTTTATATTATGGCCCCAACATTATCAACCATTAAAATTAAAAAATATAAAAGCATCTGACCTCTGATTCTGCCCCTTAAATATGCCTAACTTATTCTTGATTCACAGCCATGACCAAATCTGTAAACTCCCAGGGCCCCTAACACTACTGTAGCCAACTCAACAGCTTGTACACATGACATAAAGTCAATCTTCAAGATGGTTAGAATCATAGACCTTTTAAATAAAAGAAAAGTTAGTGACTTTTCAGTCCCAGTCCTTCCTTTTACAGGCAAGAAAATCAAGATCCAGGAAAGGGTTTTGCTTGAGGCTGTGTAGCTACTTATTGGCAAAAAGAAAAGAATTCAAACATAAGTCTTCTGGCTCTTTCCAAGACATCACGCTGAGTGGATCACATAATCAATTCCAATAATTTACCTATTACCATATTCTACCTATTAGTTCTAAGGTTTCCATGCCCTCTAACACCTTTTCTTAAACTATAACACTGTTATAGAGTGATTGGGTGACATCTACCAATTATGCAAAGAGTAATTGGAATTCTCAGTTACCAACAAGAGAAAGCAGATGTGGATTAATTCAGTTAAAGGAAGCCAATTAGAAAGGTATGAAAGGGCTCATAGAATTTGTGGGGAGCTTGAGAATGGATGCAAGCCTGGCTATGGGAGGCAGGCTCCATAGTCATGATGTCAGTACAGAGGGAATTTGAGCAGCACAACATGAATGGCCCTGACTGCTCTTTTTATCCAATGCCAGATGTTCAGAATTCAGATAACCACCAACCCACACAGTGGCAGGTTGGTCAAGTTTAGATAGCAGGAGATGGAGAGAGGGAAAATCTGGACTCTTCAGCTTCCATAGTAATAAGTAAGTACTGCAAATAACATTTCCACTGAGACCAACTCTTGAAGGGAGCTTAGTTATCCCAAAATAAATTATGTAAGGGTGAATGATAAGCAGTCAAACAAACCTCAAATGAAAGCTATACCAATCATCTCTACTGAGATCAGAGCAAATTGTCAATTCTGATTCCATTTCTGCTTAGACTGAGAGAACTGAGTAGAAAGGGGGTGTGGGAGAAGAGGGTATGAGATAAACAGGGACTTTTTTTGTCTAGGGAGGAGATCCACCACTTATTTGCAGTGAGTCAGGATTATTTCATCCCTGATGAGATGCCAAAGTATGGATAAATTTACTGTCAATTATCCCTGGTTTTTAGAGGGAAACTTCCTCTAGTTCCTGACTATCACCACAGGAGGGTTAGAATTAGAATCCTCTAGAGGTATATTTGAACATGAATGCTTATGGCCCTATGCTGATTTCTTATGTCCTCAGTGCTCTAAGCTCAATTATCACTAATAGTGATAATAAAAGATTATTTTGTCCTACCATGTACCTGCATTTTAATAGGTACTTTACCTAAAATATCTGTTGTTCCTTTTAAAAATCTTATAAATTCAGTTACTTTTCCACTTTTTAGTCAGAGGCAGAAAAGCTGAGGCTGAGTTTGTGAGCCAGAATATGAACTGAGATTTGACTCCAGAGCTTCTGTGCCTTCCATTATACCATTGGAAAAACCAGGGGATCTGGAGCCAGAATACTAGAATGCAAATCTCAGTTCTAGCAGTTACAGGTTTGTAGCTTGAGGCAAACCATTTTAATTTCTCTGTGCCTTGGTGATTACATCTGGAGTCTGAGGATAACCAATAATTATTATTTCTCCTCTTTCATAAGGAGAAAAACCTGAGAAAGGGTCTTGAAAACTGTAACTATAAACCTGTAAAATGCTATTCAAATGAATAATAGTAATTACCATTATTATGATAAATAGGACAATTGAAGACACACAGAATACAGGCTCAGGTACAGAAAATGATCTGGGCATACATGGAACCCTGGTGAGGCAGGGAAAGGGATTACAGAGTGTAACTTTGCTCTGACCTGTAATGTAACTCTATCTTTGCATGAGAAGGAAGAGCAAGACATATCTTGAAAGACTATACCAATAGGATCTGACATGTAGGATATAATTTTGTAGCTGCCTTGCTGTTACAGGGATGAATGAGACAAAATCATTGAATTTAAAGTCAATCCTGTTACGCTTGATAGATTGGCTGCCTGACAACATTTTGGAACTGCCAGAGGAAGCAAAGTTACAGTTATATAACCTTAAAACTGTCAGAAAAGTGGAAAGTAAAATTAAGTTTGTTCCTTTCTACAACTACAGGTGGAGGTAAATTGCAGTGCTAGACAAAGTGGAAGGCTCTAATATTATAAAGGAGTGTCTTTATGAGCACTGAAAATTTGTATACAGAGAATGATTTTTCTTCTGATTGGTAGGATTATACAAAAGTGATGTATTGCAGATCAGATCCAAAAGAGAAAAGTGAAAATATAACAATATAATAACCACTCAACAGAAGTACAAATGCAAGAAAAGATGCATTTATTTCAATTTAAAGGCACTTCTGTTTAAAGCAAATGTGAAAATAGGAGCACTTGAACTGATGTTTACATAGAAATACTCCCAATTTACACAACTCCATTCTCTCTTTTTCATTGGACTATATGAGTCATGATTGTGATATGAGCATTTATTTATAAATATAGCTCAATGTGCAATTAAATATACCCTCCTAACACCAAAAACAATGCCTGCAGCCATTTACCCCCTTCTCTCCAATTTCAAAGAAGTATCCCTTCTCCTTTCAAAGACCGAGGCTTACCCATGGACCCTGAATCCTATGCCTTCCACTCCAATCCCCAAACCTTATCTATAACCCTGTCTCCAGCATCATTAATCTTTAATCTCTTCATCATCATTCACATAAGATCAAGTAGGTCCAGCCTGGGAGTCTGGAGAAAATCTGGACTCCATCATTTTTCATCTATTATTCTTTCCCTTGAGAACCTTGTATAGAAAACAATCTCAAAAGTTATATATTTGGACTCAGCTTCTTTGCCTCACATGCCCTCTGCAATCCATTCCAGTCAGGTATCTGCCCACACTGGAAACATCCTCTTGATAAAACTTATATACGTTATTGGATTGAATGAGACTTTTATTCCTTTTAATCATTTTCAACCTCTCAGTGTATTCAATACATGTGATTCTTTCTTCTTTTTCTTGGCTTCCTTAATAGTAACACCTTCTTCCTGGTTTTTCTATCCTCTCTCTATATCATTCTCTCTCTCTCTCTCTCTCTCTCTCTCTCTAACTTAATCTTTTTTCCCAGCTTAGTGTATTCAATACATGTGATTCTTTCTTCTTTTTCTTGGCTTCCTTAATAGTAACACCTTCTTCCTGGTTTTTCTATCCTCTCTCTATATCATTCTCTCTCTCTCTCTCTCTCTCTCTCTCTCTCTCTCTCTCTAACTTAATCTTTTTTCCCAGCTTCTCCTTTCCCTGATGTTAAATATTGTACACACTCTTTTCTTCACATATTAGATTCTTTCCATAGGCAATTTCATTTACACCTATTGTTTTAAATTCCAAGCATATGAAGTTTATATTTCTAGTCTATCCTCTTCTTCCTAGCTTCAAATCTGCATAATCAACTAAAATATCCAATGTTTCTCCTTGGTTGTCCCACAGATCTCTTGCAAAAGTCCAAACTCAACTCTGATCTCTCCTACTTCATACTGACTATTATTTGAATGTACTCCATTTTAGCACCTAACTTATATATACTGTATTGTCCAGGCCAATACCCTCAGAATTAAATTTAACTTGAGAGATCCCATATCTAGACTGTGGACTTTATCTCTAGACTCTTATCTCGCTTTTCTCAAAAGTACTAACTGCCAAGTTTAGATTATTAGCATCCTTCTCCTGGCAGCTACAATGACTTCCTAACAGATTTTCCACTTTCATTTCTAATCTTTTCTATAGATGAAGGTGCTTTCCAATAGACCTCTAAACATGCCATTCCCCTTTTTGAACACCTTCCATGGTTAGGTTGCACTTAGGATAAAATCTTCACACACCAAGAGAGCCTATATGCCCTGGGATTACTATCTCTTTGTTCTCACCTTAAGCCATTTTCACCTTTTCTCATGGTGAGCTTGTACTGTTCGTCCAAGACTTTCCCATCTGTGTTCCAAATCCTAATGATTTTCACCCGGCTTATTCCCACTCATTCTTTAAGATGCAAATAAAATTCATAACCCTGGGGAAGACTTTTTTGAGCCTGCCCAGAATCTAAAATAGAAACTGAATTAAATTTTTCCACCATACCTCTCATATATTTTCTTCAAAGCATCAACATTGTTCGTCATGATGCAGAAGGGCAAATATGCACCTAAGTCTCTCTTCACTCACTTCTTTGTTCCATATGGCAGAAGTTGTGCTGTGGTCACCCATGATCTTTGCTGCCAGGACAGGACACCAAAGGAGGTGTTCAGTTAGGACCTGTTGAAGAATCAATAAGGTAAGGATGGTTTCCCCTAGATTGCTCTCCTAAAATATATTTAACATGGTAAGTGGAATGTCTGAATCCTAGCTGCTTTTTAAAGGACTTATAAATATGCTGAATTCCTAGAAGAAAAATTATTGATTCCAAAATAATAAAATAAATTACAGAATTGAAATCTAAATGCTCAATTACACTTCTATAAAATACAATCATTGGCTATAGTTTCATTCAACTCTTACATAATTATGTGTGAACTATATTTAATTTAGTAAATGAGTAAATTTTAAAGAATTGATATGACATGGGATAGAGTTTCCAAAATTAAGAGTGCTTTGGGCTTACATCATTCTTTAAATGCCCCCAGAATCTCTGTGCCACCAAATATCTGAATAAAGAAAATAAAAAGAAAACTTTGACATTTTATTGATATCATATCAAAATGTTTCAGATTCAATGTTTCCTTTTTCTTTTAAATGTTTGAGAGGATATTGACAACACCTGATCCTAAAGTAATATATAATTAGAAATAATGATATTATGAGCATACAATCAGATAAGGTCCTTCACAAATTTATTCCACATATAAGTTATCAAAATAAATCTTTAGATGCAATTAGGAAAAATTATTTGAACTGCAAATCAAGCTTTAGAAAAACTAACACAAACATCATTTTTTATTTTTAAATTAATATCATTGTTTTGTAGGAAAAAATGCATTTTAAATTCTAAAGTTCTTTTCTAGCCTTTTACTTTAAAAATGTAATTTTTTAAATTTACTTAGCATGGCTTGAATATTAAATATTGGACAGTTGGACCAAAAAGGGCAACTATTTTATCACTAGAATCATTACCTACAAGTTATGTTACATGGACCTTGAAAACAATGTGAATAATTACATTGGAATGCATTACAGGTTAGTAAAAATAATAAATTAGTTAAACCAAATATATTATTTCATTTAACCTCTCTAATATTATTATCTTACCATTTTACAGATGAGAAAACCAAGACCCAGAAGGTAAGTGGCAGGATCCATATTTGAATCCAAGAAGTCTGATGCCGGAAGGCATGCTCTTATTCACTCTATTACCTGCTCCCTCAAACAAAATAGGTGAGCAGTAGTAAAAGTGTAAAAACTGTAAAAACTTCCCTAATGTAGTATTTGATTGGGACATTATTCAAAAAATGTGAGCTGCTCTTTGAGTCTTCTTTATGAGAGTGAAATCTAGAGCTTAAGGGAGCCCTGCTTCATTACCAACAGCAACACATTTTCCTCCATATCTACAACAGCTGTAGCGTGGGCTGAGTGCTACCCTGCTCTTTGGTTGTCACAGTGCCTAGATTATGCCAGAAGTTATAACTTGAAAATCCCAAAGAAAACCAACCTGATAAAGCCCTGCTTTCAGTGAGCTTGGAAAACAACATCATGTGAGTAAGATTACCATGAGCAGGCTAGACTGAGAAATGACATCTTAGTCATATTGTTAAATGAATATCATTGATAAAATCATTTTATCAATATATTGACTTACCTACTAAAACTACAACCTTCTATGACATGATCCAAAATTATACTGAATTACTACTAACATCTTTTATAGAATTTTTTAAAAACATTAAAAATAGAATCATCCTCTTATACAATATTCAACAAATATTTTTGTTCCCTTGGAACATACTATGTATAAAGAGAAGGAAACACAGATTTCATATGCATTTTATAAAAACCTTCCATAAACTTTGGAAGCATTTGTCACTTAAAATGTGTATTTCTGATGTAATATAAGCCTTGGTTTCTTTATCTTTAAAATTATTTATATAGAACATAATACACCTATGTATTTGGGGGGTTTGGGGGGATTTTTTGGTACTGGGAATTGAACTCGGGACCTTGCACTTGTGAGGCAGGCACCACCACCACTAAGCTAAATCCCCGGCCCCACCTACATATTTTTAATTTGAATTATTTTCTGGAGGCATAGCAAAAAGGTGCCCAAATGTTAATTCTTTAGAATCAAGCCCACCTCTAATCTCTGTCTATAATTATTAAACATGCACAAAAAGTGGGTACAGTACTTAGGGTAACATCATTCAGTTTTCTGAACTCCAGAATAATTTTTTAAAGATGACTTTTGCAGCTGTTAATAATCATATATACTAAAGTGATAGTTCACGATTTACTTACCGTCATCATTACTCTGTATTCAGCTATTTTACTGCCCCCACAGGATTATACAAAATTTCTCTGGTTCGCATCTCTACCACTCACCACCACGCTGAGCTGAGCTGGTCAGCCAGCTGGGCAAAAATGCAGATGGAATCTCTGTTTCCATGCTAGGTGTTCTTTGAGGCCTATATCCTGCTTACGGATCACTCTTTAGTCATAAGCCCAGAAAACAGCACTTGCTGCACTCACTGGAACTCTATTCTTGATTGACCTGTATTCAGCCTGCCAAACCCTGCCAACTAGTGTTCCAATGGAGGAGCACCTAACTACTCTATTCTCTGGGTTCCTTAAGCTCTATTCTCATAACGAATTAAGGTATCAAAAACCAATGTCTCTGGACTATACTAACCTACTTCCCGAACTGCAATTTAATGTAATGAGAATTTGCCATTTCAATATATTGGCTAGATCTTTTGCAAAAACATAGCTGAATGTATTGTCCACTATGTCTCTCAGAGACAATTCAAAGAACCACTCCTGGACTTTAGCATTGAGAAATTTATTCTTTTTTAAAACAAGGGGAACTATCTAACTTTCATATTTTACTTTTGTCTTGACAGCTGAAAATCAAAAATCTAAATTTACTATTCATTCCCCATGACTTGTTTACTGAGAGCCTCTGGTGTAATTATTCTCCCTCTTCTTCTCCAAATCAATTTGTTCATCATTTTCCTTCCCATCACACTAGTAAGATACAGTGCAGGATTTCAGTAACACTGATTCACTACAACTATAGGGCATTGATCCAGAGTGGATGAAAAAGGCCAAAAAGGGGCCTTTGTGTTGAATGGGGATGTCACCTGGAGAGAACAGCTGATTCTATTCAGTAACTGGTTTGCTACAAAAACAAGGACTTTTCTCTTACATCCTTACCCTAGGGTTCATTTCCCCTCATTCCTTTGTCCCCTTTCTAATTTCATTTCAGTTAAGAATTATTGATCTAAAGTAGGAATTGGAAAATATTCTATAGGGCCAAATAGTAAATATTTTAGACTTTGTAATCATAAGATCTCTCTATGAGCTACTCAACTCTGACACTGCAGCAGGAAAGTAATTGTAGATAATATGTAAACAGATGATTGTAGCCACATTCCAATGAAACTTTATTTACAACACAGAATCATTGTCATGGGTTTCTAAAACTTTATTTACAAAAACATGCTCTGGTCTGGATTGGAACATGTATATAGTTTGCTGACACCTGATTTAAATGGTACCTAAAATTGTTTTTATATTCTGATTTGTTTATATTCAATGTAATAAGTCACTTTAATTTTTTTATTGGAGAGGGAGAATAAATTAAAGACAAGGAATGAAACAAAATCTAGGTACTCTATGCAATAAAAAGTCAAGATATAATTCTCTGAAGACATGGTACTGAAAATTCTAAGAGAAAAAGATGCCCTTTACAAGTAAGTGCAGCGCACATGCTAAAAGAGAGCTGCAAGCAGGAGCCTTTCCAAGCCCAGGAGCCATAAGACATCCTGGTGGAAATGATGCTGGCAAAGGTAAGGGAGTGAGCTTTCCATAGGGGTAGGTGGTCCAAACAGAATTGAAGCAATTTAAGGTGTTCGGAGAAATTCCTTGGTCTGGATGCAATTTAGAGTAGCTACAGAAGAACTAAGATATCATAATGACAAAGTTCAATAGGGATGGAATGTTAAGAAGTTTGAAATGTTTAGTATTCGATCAAGAAGCATGGAGGAAAGAATTGTTTCTTTTTTTTATTAGTACATGATTGCAGCATATAATGTTTATATTCCTTGTGTGGAGTTGGTACATGTACATAACACATATTAATTCCTTTTATCATCCCTTTTCCTTCCCCTCTCCACCCTCTGTCTCCATCCCTTAATCTCCTTCCCTTTTGAGAAAGATCTATCTCCAATTATAGGGCGGGGGATTTAGCTCAGAGACATAGTGCTGCCTGGCAGGCAAGAGGTCCTGAGTTCAATCCTCGGTACCAAAAAAAATAAATCCAATTATATCTTTTTCTTTTTGCCCATGGTACTGAGGATTGAACCCAGGGGAGCCCTACCACCGAACTTCATCCCCAACCCTTCTTATTCCTTTTAGTGTTTTGAGACAGAGTCTCACTAAGTTGCCCAGGCTGTCCTCAAACTTGTAATCCTCTTATCTCAGCCTCACAAATAGCTGGGATTACAAGTTGTGCCACCATATTCAGCAAGAATTGTATCTTAGTCTTTATTGAGAATCAAAAAAGTTAATCTGTCAAAAGCTTATAGGAAAGAATGAAAAGTGACCACAAAATCTGTAGAAGAACAATGTCAAGATAGTAGAGGCAGAGAGAGAGAGAGAGAGAGAGAAAGATGTGTATATCTCTCCAGGGGGGACATATGCAAATCACCTATAGGGCTTTTTTCAATCTGTACACTCAGATCCCAACAAATTTATTTTTGGTACAAGGAAAAGAACTCGGGACCTTGCACTTGCCCAACAATTTTGGTATGGCTCCCATTGAGGAATGTTTCCCACATCCCATTCACTACAGGTAATTGAAAATCATTGTCTTTACAAGCCATTATTCTAGTGTGCTATGTGCCTCGAGGGTGGGTAATAAAAGTTGAGAAACCCTGATAAGGATATTGCAAAAACTCAGGCAAGAAGTAAAAAGGATGTAAAATAATGTGATAAGAATGGGAATAAAAATGAAGATTGAAAAATCTGCCCACACTTGCCTTGACTCGCACATGGAAAGTCTCCTTTGAATAATCCGCTAGTTGGTGCAGCAGAGGCATACATGAGGGGGGAGGGGAGGGGTAAGTCCAATAATCATACAAGTGAAGTGTAAGCCAAACATTGAGCATGTGAGTCTGGTGCTTGAGGGATTTGAAATTAGTAGAGATGTGGCCTTTGTCCAAAGGGAAGTGATCATCATGGCCCATGTCAGGTCACTGACAGAACCTGTTCAGACAAAGTAAGTAGTTCAGGATCACTCATATCTTGGAGGTACAAGAAGAAAGAGAGCCAAGAAAGAGCAGTAGTGAAAGAAGGGGAGAAAATGCACTGTCCCCAAGGCCAAGAGTCAGGTTAAAATGGATCCCCGACAGGGATAAATTGATCAAAATAACACAGGCTGAGAAAACAGCCTCTGGACTGATCAAAGATGTCACTGTTCACCTCTGGGAGAAGAGCAGACGGGTTATAGCAGAACACGGACTGCAAGAGATGAAGGCGTGAACTGGGTGAGGAATTGCAAGTAGCAACTGTAAATCCTCTTGAGAAATTTGGGAGTGGTTTGTTCCTGGGATACTATAAATAACAGGAATGCAGGAAGCAGGAAGTCAGAAGATGAAAGGGACATCTTAGTAACAGGAGAGGAGTTTGCAAGGGACAGTATTTGGGATTAACTAGTCCCAAGGTTACAATAAACCCGTGGTGTGATGTGTGGGCCTCGAGATCTCTGCCACCCCAAAGACAGAGGCTGCTGCCTTTTGGCAGAAGGACAGCTGGTCAGTGATCAACGTCACTATCATGGAAAGTAGTTGGAGACCCCACCAGTGCAAGTTACAGAAGTGCAACTGCATACACAGCATCTTAAACATATGAGGCTTAGCTTGTGTTGGAGCTGAGAATGTTAGAGACAACACCGGCTTTGACAAGCATATAAAAATGATGCAGTTGAGAAAGCATTGAGGTAATTGTAATAATGAGTACATATTATGGGTAAATGGTGGAGACCATGTTATTGGGGTGGCTCCAACTCTTCAGGGAACTCACGGAGTGGCATAGCCACCAGCCACCCACCAATTAACCACAAAACCATAGACCAGCTCATTTTAGGAGCCGTGTCAGATTTCTGGGTGTCCCATCTGCTCTTCCTGAATTTATTTGGGCCAATTCAGCTTCCTATTAATATCCTGTCCTACAAGCTCAATATTTCCACTTTAAAAAGCCTAAAACAACAATAAAAAAATTTTTACAAGATGTCGTCAACCATCACCCCTTGACTTCATCCTACTTACACAAGGTCCCTGGGCCTTTGTGACTTTCCAAGCTCAGACCCCAATCCACCACAGCCATCACCCATGACAGGTCACATGAAAACAGGGGGAAGGGCATTTCTAAATTGTATTTCTTCTCAGGTGTCATTTGTTCAAAAGGCCCCTGGCCCTTGAAGTACCTGAGAAAGGGAGTATTTAAGACCAGGAATTCAGTCCTTCTCCTGATCAGCGAATAGTCATCACTCTTTCAGGGTGAGATAAAGCAACAGCCATTATTTCTTATGAGACATAAGCAATTATCTTGTGTTGTGATGAGGGAACAAGCCAAAAGTGCTTTTCCAGACTTTGCCAGTGTCTACAAAGCTGAGCTGCACAGAATTTAACAGCCCAGGCAATCCTGGATGAAAGCCTGGCTTTTCAGAGTTCACTTTTCCTCAGCTGAAAAGACTTCTCCTAATTATTTTCTGGACCTAGCCTCCTGGGCAAGGAGTTTGCTGAATCTTTGACTCTTCCTACCTTACCAGTCCAGGCTGGGGGTGGGGGGTGGAGTCGAGCCCCTGGCAGCTGCAGTAGAGTCAGCTGCATGATGAGACAAACCAGACTGGGTCATGTGCTGGGAAATGCCAATCAGGCATGGAACACACAGCCCTTCTACCCTAAGAGGGGAACTTTGATCACTCCTCTGTTTCAAAACACCCTCTGGTACTACTAACCCTGCTCTCATCTCACCCAAACCATCCATTTCCAGACCACTGGAGACTTTCAACTGGTGCTCCTGATAACAGAGCTACAATCTCTTAGCCTCTCCATCCATCTCAGTGAGACTGTCTTCCTTCTGAACAAAAATAATACCAACTTCAACAAATGATGACGGTGTCCTTACTGGATGCTAGCCACATTCCCTCCATGGTTCTATTGGGAGGGCCAGTAGCCTTGTACATGGCCTGTCATGAGGCTCTTTATATCATTTGGCAGGAGTGAATAAAGCAAGTAATATAGTGACCACACAGCACTTGAAGACCACCCAGCAAGTAGCTCAGGAATAAGGCTCATACACAGATAGCGTCTGATAGGATCCGGGTATCTTTTCCCATCCCATGAAGTCACTGGAGAGGCTGGAAGATGTTTCCAACTGTAGAATCATTAGCAAATGATCGCCACACAGCTCTGTCTATTGGCTTCTTCTGATTTTTCCTGAACTGATCTTGGTACCAAAATAAAGCAGAAACTAAGGCCCAATCTACCACTCCAGTATCTCTCAAATCCATCATTTTATGGAAAAACTTTAAGCTTCTGCAGAGTAAAAAATAGCATAATTTCAGAAAAAAGAAAACAACAGATTGTCATCCATATTTGCTGAAAATATTTTCCCCAAAGAGTTAATATTTATATTACTTAAAAACTCATATAAAATGATAAGAAAAATGTCTAACTACTGCCACTTATCAGCAATTCAACTTTTAGTGTGAAATTTAATTTCTTCAAGACTCAGTCTTCTCATTCTACAAAATGTGCGTAGGAATACCATGCTGTCTGAGGTTCTCCTTGAATTAAACAAGATAGTGCATTTAGGGTGCCAGGAGCAGGTCTGAGCATAGTAGGCTCTCTTCTTTACCCCTCCAGTACTCTAATTCCAACATGAGAAAACCAGGACAAATAATTTTATATTAGAGGCAATACAGTTAGGAAACAAACATAGGGAACTATCCGACCATAGTCACTATCGAAGAAATGCAGATTAAAAGAAATGTTGCACCTATTGCAGGGGACAAATGAAAAATAATGGGACGGGCTCGCCATTGTCCATGAGGTTGTCTGAGGAGCCTGCATCCATCCATTCACTACTCGTGGCAGTGCAAACTGGGGTAAAACTCGTGGAGAGCCATTTCATAATACCTTTAAAGATGAGAGATGTTCATATATTTTAACCAGGAATTCCTATCTGAGACATTTCGCCAGGAAACAGCCTGAAACATGAGCAAAATTACAAGCACAGAGATTTTCATTGCTACAAGATTCATTCTAGCGAAAAGATCTACAACTTAGTGTACAATATCAGATTAATGAGTAATTTAATTACATAAGGTAAAAAGCAGACAACACAAAATCATGTCTGTAGTATGGTTATTTCATTATGTGTGCATGTAAACAAGGAAGAGATAAAATTGTGAACAAATTTTAAAGCACCGTTAGAATCTGAGGTAACAATTGAATTAGGGTAATGTTTGGTTTGCTTTGATTGCTTGTATTGTCACTGGAATGTTGTTGGTACAATAAGTAGTTGCTCTTTGAAAAACTAACATGACTCCTGCTTCTACACCTTCACTTTACCTTAGGCCTCTTTACCCCTGGCTAGACAGGTGCTGACTTCCTCATGGGTCTCTTCTGTGTTTCTCTTCCTACCAATCTGGGCAACAATAAAACCCTCACTTGTGGGGCTTACTCATTTGTCCGAGCATTGTGCCTTTTAATAAATTTTTAAGGCACTTTAAAAATAAAAGGAAGCAGATCAAGAGATGGATAGTGCTGGGAGGGAGGTAAGGGAGAGGGAATAAAAAAGGAATTAAGATATCTTATGTGCATGTACTAATTTCCCACAAAGAATGCAAACATTATATACTACAAACATGGACTAATACATAAACTTTTTAAAAAATACATTCTGAGTACTTTAAATACACTTGGCCTATGATCCTCACAATCCCTCATGAGGGAGGTAGAATAATGATTCCCACTGTTCCAATAACCCCCTACCTGAAGTTGAGATGTTCCCGAAGTGGAATCTGTATTTATCCAAGTTCAGTTGGAATATAGAAGTCAGCTTATTAAAAATTTGTACATTTTACTTAGAAGTGACTAGAAAAGCTGTATCTTCTCACTTCTAATGAGGCAAAATAGAAGCCCACAGTTAGAAGGCCCACTTCAGGGAGCTAAAGGCAGGTTAGGTTTGGTAGATTATTCTTATTCAGCAACCTTTTAAAAACTGCATAATCTAAAAATTTTTTCCCACATTGTAGGTTGTCTACTGAGCTACTGAGGTTTTGTTCATGAAGTCTTTTCCTATGCCAATGTCTTCAAGAGTTCTACCTCACTTATCTTCCAGCAAGTTTAGTGTTTCTGTCTTAATATTTA
>NW_004624866.1:184493-251617 GCF_000247695.1 Heterocephalus glaber
GGGAGGGGAAGGAGAAGGGAAAGAAGGGAAAGGAAAAATTATGAGAAAAGGAAAAAATGGAAACAAAGTCTTTGTAAATAGGGAGGGGTGGAGGGGGTGAAGACAGCACAGGAAATGGAGAAAAAGTAAGAACCAAGATGCATCAAGCACAGGTACAAGCACCCAATGAACAATGTAAATGTATTGTATACCTAAAATGTACCAATAAAAGAATTTAAGTAAAAAAAAACCCTCCATAATCTGCGAGGTCCAATCAAAAGGCAAACAGCAGATAATTTTGAATGCACTACTGAGTCTAGAGTGGGTAGCTAATAAATGTTTACCAGTAGAATTAATGAATCCAAAAATCTGCTCAAACCCAAGCATGCTGTTGAAGTCGGTTTTCAAAGGCCCAGTTTCACTTCCTCACCTTTCACTGCTCGTCTCTTCCCAGTAACCCTACGACACCAGCTCAACTGTTGCTGATTCCTGTTTTCCACATTCCCTCTCCTCCACCCATAAGAATCCACTCTAAGAACATATTAAACATCCAAGTACTCAGGTGTGACTTTTCTAAAGTCGTTACTCATTGACCTCTAAAGTCCCAAGTCAAAGAAGAAAATCTCTAACCCTAAAACATTAGATTTCCAGGCATCAGCCACTGCAGCAAGAAAGAACTATAGAGGCAACTCGATGAATTCTAACTTGCTGGTCGAAAGACATGCCATAGTTCATTAACCCAAGACACAAGGTAGCCCTGCCTATGCTAGGTATATATTAAATCACTTTCTTCAAACCATAAGTAAGTTCAGTCCAGCTATACTTTGTTATTTTCAATATAAATTGTATGTGTTCTTTTTTTAAAAATCCTTGTGTATAGTTTCATTCTTAAATTTAAAAAAATCAATACACTAGGAAGCTTTTCTAATTTTTTAAGGTACTGATAAATAAAACTAATAAATACTGCCCTGATTGTATATTATCTATGTAGAATGAGTACATCTATGCAAAATGAAATGATGCAATGTGAAAAGGGCATTAAGAAATAAGAAGGGACATTTGCCAAAGTCCTCAAGTTTACCAAATTGATCAAACTTGACATCTGTCTGCCTTAATAGGCCTCATCTAAGGAATCCACCTCTTCTCTTCTTATCCATTGTTGTTTCCCTTGAACCTTATTAACAGCTTTATTAGTGTCAGACCAGATAAGAGGGGTTGCCCTTTCCACCTGTCCAAGAGGTTTTCTGGTATGTAGATTCAGGTGATGAAAAAGACCATCCACGTTTAGAATTGGCTCTCTGAAGAAAAATTTCTTTGAAGCCATCCTTGAACTTTAATTGGAAATTACTCATTTTATCTGACCAGAAGGATAGCCAACTAATGGAGCAAAATATATTTTCTGTTGAAAGAGTTTTACCTGGCTGGAAGGGGTTCACATTTGTTGCAGAGGATGGACTCGTCAGAGACTCCAGTTGTGTTTCAATTATCTTGAGACAAGTGTCTGCTTAACAGAATAGGCAGTAATTGACCACCGTGTTACACCAGCAGAACAATCCATACCAATGGATTGAGCCAGCTCTGCTCCTGGAGCGTCCATGCACAGAGCAGACATCCTAATTATCCACAGCCAGACGAAGCCACATAGATGGAGCCCTTTTCCTCTGGCTTCTCAGCTGTGAGAGAAAAGAAGCACACAGTGTGATCACACACATATTAGATCTGCAGGGTCAACACTCAAAGAGTACAGAGCCCCACATTCAGCAGGGCGTTAGTCCAGTGTCCAGTAACCCCAAAGTCCATCCATCTGTCCTGGGCTCCTCCCTTAGCTTCCTCAAAACCTTGACCTTGGGTGAATCTCAGAATAATGAATGAGAGTCAACTTAAACACTGAAATAGAAAATCCTCTCATTTTCTTTTCTATCAAATACATTACCAAATAATCTCTCTCTCTTTCTCTTAGAATTAGGGACTCTGAACTACACGGAGATAATATAGAAGTCAAATTTACAGACAATCATGTGTTGATCTTGAAAGATAAAAAGAGAATTTATCTGCTCACATAAATGCCAAGTATACTCAGATATTTCCATCCAATGAAATGGAAGGAAGCTAAATCTCACGATATATAATGTTCTTGATAACCAGGACAATCTAACATATAACCTGTTTTTCTTTGCTGGGGCACAAAGACTGGCTGTGTTCCTGTGTAGGGCCATGTGGCTGCCTGGACCTGTTTTCTCCCCCGCCCTCACTTCTCCCCTCACCTCCCTTGGCCTGGATTCTAGGCCTGCTGAGTGCCCCAAATCAAATGTACAGAGACAGGTCCAGAGCATAAGGGCCAAGCATTCATTCTCAAGCACTAGTGCTCTTCATTGCCTGGCTACTGCCTGCTCATCCTCCAAAATGCCCTTCCTCCAGGAAGTCCTCCCTGAACTCCTGTTTGAATTGAGCTTATTCTGTGCATTCCCCTCAGGCTCTATGTATAGCCACCATACCATGGTTTCGGTAGTAAATGAGATTTTTTTCTCCACCCACTAGATTATGTCTGCAAAATATTTTTAAGTACTTTTTTGAAAGCACTATAAGCACTTTGTTCCATACCTGACTCATACTAAAGACTCAGAAATTGTTAAATAAATAAATGAATCTTAGTTCTATTGTCTAGATAGCCCCCTCCCTTGAAGTACATACAGTTCAACCCAGGGATGCCTTACCACAGAACTGCATCCTTTGCCCTTTTCTGGGGGGGTACCAGGGATCGAACTCCGGTCCTTGTGCTTGCCCAGCAGGCTGCAAAACCACTGAGCTAAATCCCAGGCCCTTCTTTGCCCTTTTTATTTTTTACTTTGAGGCAGGGTAGCCTTAGCTGCCCAGGTGGCTTTAAACTTGTGATCCTCCTGCCCCAGTCTCCTGCATATCTGGCTTTACAGACACGTGCCGCCATGCCTGGCTCCCTTCCTGTTTCATCCAGTTATTAAAATGCTTATTTCACAGACAAGCAGGTACTGAACATACTGAAAAATAACCACCACAACAAAAACAACATTAGAACAATGTAAGTATGAATAAAATTTTTAAATTGGATTGTGGTGATGGTTGCCACAGCTCTGTAAATTTACCAAACATTGTTGGATAGTGCTGGTGATTTTTATAGTATGTAAATTATACCTCATTATAGCTGTTAAAAACATGAGTAGAAAATAAACTGTTTACATTATAAAATGATCCACAGTTAGAGCATTTCAAAACTGGAACATAGTTTAGAAAGTAGTATGATTAGTGAGAGAAGTAAAGGAAATTCTTCACTCAGTATTTTCTTAGTGATTTTTTTTTTTTTTTGACCTGGACAAGGCAATGTCTAAGATCTATGCAGTAAATGCATTTAACGAGAGTGTGAAAGTTCATGTATAAAACTGGCCTCTTTCCAAATCGGTAGAAGAGACTAGTAATTTCAGAGCTTAATTCATGGTTTGAAAAAACAACAAATTTATTTCATTCATCCTACCTTTATTGACTTAGTGAGTTGAGTTCAAATTAAGTAATTTAACTCTAAAAATTATGTTGAAAATTAAAAACAATAAATTTTTGCAGTGAAACTTTATTGATTTAATTTTTCTAGTTTGTTATTTCTCATCAAATTAAGGTGTTATCTGTTTTTAATCTGCTTTACTGTACTATAATTTGCCTTAATTTTTCTTTGGGGTTTGCCAGGACTTAACTGCAGGTTGCAAAAAAACTGATTTCTTCATAGTCTCTAGGATCTACATTACATAAAAGTAGCCCTGTTTTTCCTTTTAAATTCTTAACTATTTTATATTGACAAGGGGTCCATTTTAAATAGATCCTTTTTCATAAATAATAATAAATGCTTTCATCTGCCAGTGAAAATTAGTTTATGATATCTCTAGCTTTTCTGATAGGATTTATTATAAAGAAGGGAAATCCCACCCCAATAACTTAAGACTTCTTTTCTTTGTAGCAATTGCCCGAGGTATAAAATCAACATGCAAGTAATTCTTTTCATTACCAGCCTATTAAAGCATAGAATGAAAGTTAAAGACAATGAATTCCTGTTGAAAACATCAAAGTTAAATATCCTGCTTGACAGACATTTAATAAAATCAGATATGAAGAACAGGAAGGCTAAGTTGTTATAAACATCAGTTGGCGTGCCTTACAGTTCTTGGTGGTCTAAGATCACCGCTTTATATTTCAAAGAATCTGAATAAAGGCAGCTTCACAGTGGCTCTCAAGTCTTCATGTTTGAAAGAATCCTTTTACAGACCTAAAGTGGACCAATTTGATATTTACTACAGTGCCGTCATGGTCGTGCAAGAAATCAGTGATTTACATTTGTAACCATATTTCCAATGAAAATATCTTTTTTTATGAGATGGGGGAATGTGAGGGGTACAGAGCTCATTCACAGCTGTCCTGGTTGAGCAGTTGCCTTTTATGTGGCCATTGCTGGATTCAGCACTGTACTGGTATATCCATACTTGTTTTGAGGGGTGTTTTTGTTGTTGCTTTTGTTGTTCTGATTAAAAACATGCATCACATTCTTTTTAAATTATGTGACACTTTGTTGTGATTGTTATTTCTAGCAATTTAATAGTCTGTGAACAGAAAACCTTTGAAATGACTGTCCTCTGTCCTTTGGCATAAACCAATTATCAGGATTTAAACTTATCTGACAAAAACTATAGTGACAGATTTGAGAACAAAGTGGTTATTTAAAAATATTTAACCTTTCCTATTTTGTATAACTAAATGTTTTCAAGTATGTTACGCAATCACAAAAATAGGATCAACTTTTCTTACTTCCTTAATAAAAAATGTCTTCCACATT
Source organism: Heterocephalus glaber (assembly GCF_000247695.1). Next base: position 189,322 of record NW_004624866.1, read on the forward strand.
TACCTTTCCCCAGTAGCTTAAAAGCAGTTAAATGACCTACCTTGGACTGTTACAACAGCCATTTAAATATGAAAATTTCAGAACCAAGATGGAGTCCTAAAGACAGAATTTGTTTCTTAAAGAAATACGTGCTATTTTTTTCAGGTTTTCTTTAAGGGAAAGGAATTCAAAGCAGAAATACTTTTCTCCAACTGAAAATCCTATCTGAGCAGTACCCACACCAGGTTGAAGATGTGATATCCCAGATCTCCCTGCAGAAATTTGAGTGTCCTATTAGCTGTGGACGGTTATTATTCATTAGACCCCTATAGAAGAATTGTTAAAGCTCTACTTAGTACCAATAGAACACAAAGAAAATACAGTATGTGCTCAGCAGTTACCCCACCAGACAAAACAAAACTTTGACACAGTAACAAAGTAGCCAAATTCCTTCTCAACCACATATTGCCTCAAATTTGACATCACTTTCCCAAGCCCTGAAAGAGTTGAAACACTAAATGATATATCTGGCTAATAGGATATAAAGTAAAATAATGAAAAGCACTTTTCTTTGGTTATTCTCAAACAGGCCATAAATATTTACATCCCATTATAAAACACCTTAACAGCTCGGTGAGATTGAATGCAATAGCACTTAATGCAATATAACTGAAAACACTTTACAACTACATCTCATAGAATTTAACACGCAGGAAAGTCTGTGAGCTTACTGGTTAATGTTCTTTGTTTTCAAAGCATGCAAAAGAAAGATTAGATTCACTATATGGATAGAATATATCAAAATAACATCTACATTTTGTATATAGTTTTATCCATAAGGCGACACAAGGCCTCAAAGGCCCTAGGCTTGTTTCCTGAGTGTTACTGGACCAATTATTCACACACTTTACAAAAAGGAAAAGGTGTGTGCTTAAAGGAAAGTACCTTATGTTTCATGAACTTAAAGTTTCAATAGTAATCTTTGTTCACCAAGAATTTTCCTGTTATTTTCTTACTTGATCACCAAAGCATCTCTCTGAGATAAGTAAAAGAGGAAAGGAGAAAGGTATGTAGGAAGGATGAAATGGATGTTTACTGAGCATCCAGGATTTATCAAGCACCAGAGGAAAGCATCATCTCTTCGTTGGTTGCATGCTCACAGCCCTATGGTTACGTGTTTAAAACTCTAGTTTACAGACAATATTCAGAAAGATAATCATGGTGGCCATAGGAAATAACAGCAGAGCAGAGATTAAATCCTCAAGTTGATTTCAAAAAGAAAATGTCCTTTCTTCTGTTCAGGTAGTTAACAGTATTGACACTTGAACAATTCTGAGATTATGGTCTTCTAAAATGTTGCTGCTATAATGTCTTTTTAAATGAAATATCAAAGCTTTCTGAACCACCCTTTAATGTTTGTCCTTCAAAGTATCCTTTTATTGCAGGATAAAACATTGGGAAGTCCATGTTATTAGTCTCTCACACTTCTTTTTAATTTCATAGGTCCATGAGACACAGAACTCTGAACCAGTGTCTTCTGATTCTTTCCACACAGGGATCTATCTCCAGCTAGTCAAAAATGATCATAGACTAGAGTCCTTCACATCACAGACAAATGGGATGGTGAAGAAAGTCAAAATCTTCTTTGGTTCAGGAGTAACATATATGGCTCACAAGTCAGTGATTAAGGGGAAACTTTCAACCCATTTACTAATATCCCTGTTACCTACTATGTACATGTAACAGGAGGACTTGAGGATACTAGGTGAAGGAGTTTTCCAAATGCTCTTATTCACTTTTCATCTGCTAGCCCAACAGGTCTCAAGCTGTGCTTTTTAGACTCCAACTGCTAGATGAGGTTCTGTTGAGGAGGCTTATAAACCAGTAAAGTCACAATGGTAGCAGGCAAATATAGGGCGCTCTTCAACTATATTAGCATTATTTTTAGCTTCTTCATATATGGAGGATTCATTTATGATTTCTTTGAAGAAAGATCTTGGAACATATTATATACATCCATATACATATACGATGGATAAGTAGATGATGGATATTGAAACTATTGTCCTTAACCTAATACTTTGATTCCAGAGACACCACATACCAAAAAATCTACAAATCTAGTAATAAATGCTGAGAAATAATTTATAATGTTTTACTATTTAAAATATGCTGACAACTGTAAAATAATGAATTGAGTTTTTAAAAAATATTTGTGATTGTTTAGTTAACCATTCTACTTTAGAGAAAATAAATGATGATATACATCTCAGCACTCAGAACCTCTGCACAGGTATTACTTAGGTCTTTGATAGCCAAAAAGAATAAAGGAATGAATTAATACTTTAAGTAATAAGGTTAGTTTGAAAGACCAAATCCAGAGCTGGATGGCTTGGCTTCCTGACATTTGGCTGAGTCAGGAATTGCGGACCTGTGCTGCATTCACCATTACTGATATAAGCACCGATGCTAGAAATCCTACCTTTGAAAAAATAAGCAAGTATCTCACTTACCACTTAGTAAAATGGAATTAAAAGTTAAGTTAATGAATTCTTATTAATAATGTCAAGAGTAACTCTATCACATGAAACAAATTTAATATAGCACAAGCCATATGTGAAGAATACTGTTAAAATGCAGAGTACAAAGGACATAAAGCCCTTCACATTCTACCCTGTCCCAAAGGCTCACTTCTCTAGCTTGGCACCCAGGGCCTCCCTTACTCTTTTCCTTTTATGTGTAAGATGTCAAATCTGATTGTGTTGCCTGGATATGGCTCCGGGTTGGAAGCAGAAAATAAATACCAAATCATTGCGCAGATTTTCCCTAAGGACCAGTGAGAAGGTGAGGGTCTCTGCTGCATCAATCTCTTCTTAATATGTTTAAGCAGAAATGTCCATAGATTACTTTTTAAGATCACGAATTAGTGTCAAACTCTTGGCTACTTCCTACTCCTATCATATGGCCCAATTATATCATTTGCATTTTACACTTTAAAATGCAGTCAGCACTGAAGGAGACACGCCTGGGAGCCACGGGATGAGGGAAGTGCAAGTTCTTCGCAAAACTCGTGTAATGAAAGCACTTTCTCCTTGTTTCTGCCCTATGCCATGTACCTCTAGTACCTGTTCCTGAGGAGGGAATTCCATAAAATTGTCTCATTTGGCTATTTCTCTAGTTTGGCTAGATACATATTCTGTACTCCTGGTCTGTTTCTCATCTTATAAATTGCACAGCTCCACATATTTGATGAATGTCTGTGGCTTTCATCCCCATTGTGCTGGCCTCACTAAAAACCGATTCCACCAGGAGCTGAGCTCTGACCCAGGCAAAATCATAGTGGGTTCAGGTTAGTTATGGCTGATTTTCTTCTAAACCAGCTCACAGTACACCTTGCCAGCATGAGAATTTAGTTTTTCCCAGAGACCACCTGTCTGTTTCTCTCGTTTACATGACTGTGACCCAATTTCTTGTGAAATAATAACCCTGACCCTAGCACACAAGTCACAGCCACCTACTTCCTGCTCTGGGTTTATTACATAACTTTTGTCTGTTTACTTGTTTTTGGTTTTTGGTTTTTGGTTTTTTGAGACGAGGTCTTACTTTCTAGTTCAGGGTGGCCCTGAACTCAAAGCGATCCTCCTGCCTCAGCCTCCCGAGTTCTGGGATTGTTACGGGGTGAGCCACCATTGTAGGCTATTACATAGATTTCTATACCAAACATTTTAGAATGCAGTGAAATGTCCCTCCTATTGTTTTGCCTAGAATAGGCACTTGTCTCTACAGTTAGTTATTTTGTACTTAGCACAAAGAGGAAAACTGGAAAAGTCACATTATTTATACAACCAGGGACACGGTTATAGAGGGGGCAACTAATTGCACCTTCATTGGGCAAATATCAAAAATGAAGGTCAGGGAATGAAGCGAACTGCCCAAACTGCATAAGCACCCAGGAGAAGAGCTGGGACCCATAACCCAGATTCCCCAACAGGCAATGCAGTTTCTCAGCGCCGTCGTGTACAGCCTCGCATTCACTTTACAGGAACTCTTTGTTTTTTAAAAAAAAATAGTCTTTTTAAATTAAAACAATTCAACAGAGTCAGAGAATGAAAGCCACAAACAAGTTTTTCGGGGATAATTTAACTCTGTAAAGGTCAAATGCCTTTGCCTCATATACTCTGATAGCATAACTTGATCCTATGAACTGCCTTCGAGAAATCAAAGAATATTCTATGTGCAGTTTAGGAAAACATGAGATCTCATTGGACCCTCACTTCAGCTCCAGGGTCAGGCTTCCAGGCCAGTCAGCATAAACCCAGTTCTTGGGTTTATAAACCGAGTTCTTGGGGCAAAGTTTAACACTTGCCACTTCTCAGTTTAAAGGTGTTGCTCTCAACTCAGGAACAGAAATAAAAATATTTCTCTCAGTGTAAATGGCTTAGGTTTTTCTCCTTCCCATCCCAGAGGCACTAAGATGAAGGAAACATGAACAAGAATAATACACAATGGGTATCTAAGACATCTGGCATTTTAGCCCCAGGCACGAGTAAGGTCACTACTAGCAAGATGATGACTATAAGTGTCTAGCCTTGACCCAAAAGAACATGACTCTTTCAACATTTGAGCCTTTTCATTATTCTCTTTGGGATGATAAGGTACCTTTTACTTGGCCTGGAGGACTTTTTATTATTTTAAAGGAACTGTAGGCAACCTATGATCAATACTGTAAGAACAACAGCAGCTAAGAAACAATAATTAACAAGGGAAGAATAAGATTTTGGATTTTAACAACAAAAAAAGTCAAGAAAGTTTTACTTATCCTAAAAAAGTACACAATTCTCAGGATTTCATGTTATTAGCCATTTCCCCCTTCCTGATAGTTCCCTTAATCAGTGGTGATAAATCCCCTCTCAAATCATTACACTGCTGGCATGACTAATTTCATAACTACTTTCAAATAACTCCAATGGACCATTAAACTGCTATGACTATGGCCTAGTTCTTAACTGATTGACAGCCAAAGAAAGGTCATTGGTCACAAACATACACACTAAAAGTCTGAGAAAATTACGACACACAGTGCCTCTTTTAGGGGCTTAGATTTACAATTTCTTTTTTATAATTCAAAGGGCATGAATGCATATAGCTTTTCAGTTGTCTTGTGTTTCTTGCCTGAAAGGATCCTTTAAGTACTCTTAAAATGGTTAGATGAGCAGCAGAAACAATTCTGTCCTTTCAACCCTGATCACGATCCTTCTAAGATCTTGATGAACAAAAGGCATCGGATAGATTTTAACTCTTAATTGCCCTCTAACTTGTAAAGTTCTTTCAGAGTACAAACGCATTGCCTGTGCTCCTCTGCATGGTTTTGCTCATTTACAGGAAAACCATATTTTGCACCGCATCCTCACATATTGATATGTTGAGGAAATAAACAGCAAACATCACTTCCCATCCATCTGCTAAACTTGTTAGAAAGATGAACACCCAGTGTTCAGATGTTTTTCACTCAGGTTTGAAATTCCATGTTCAGTATAATTTGCTTTTGCTTTTCAAGACAAAATTTAATCCAGGAAGAGAAAACTGGGCTTCTTAGTTGAAAACGAATGAAACCAATGAAGTAGAAAGGCCAGCCATGTTAGATACTGTCAAGGTACATCTACTATGGATTTCTTTTGTAACTCTAGGAACATACGCAATTCTGACAGAAGACAATTTTCTTCAATTTCTTATAAGTAAATGTAACAGCGATTGCTCACTTAGTGATAATGTAAATCAAAGTCCCAGAAGAAATGCTTAATCTATCATTTCTAACAAACTGTTTTCAAAAGATCTTTACACTCATCCATCAGTAGCAGAATTACATGAGCTCTTCCTGGGTTACAAATATTTTAAAAGCTTGAAGCAATGTAATAAAAGTCTATTGAATAAGCAAAAACCTGGCAGTCACACTGCTCAGTGGAAATTGAGCCAAATGCTCTTGTGCAAAAAGCAATGAGAATGAAAGTGGCATGCATCCCTAGAACCATCTCCTTGGGTATTTTTACTTCCTCTTCTGCTTAAAGCTCCTGCTCTTGCGGTGAAGTTTGTCCTTCTCTCTTGCTTTTGATATTCTCTTATATCATAAAGGCAGAACTGGCAATTTTGCAAATTACACATCAGTGGCAGAAAAATCAGCACTGAACCTGCTTTACTAGGTAACAATTGAAGATTTCTAAAAGTTACAACAAACACCAACCCTTTGCAACATAGTATTTTTATAATGTCAGTGCTGGTTTTCTTTATATGATTATAATATGAATGTATCATATATTTTTATTTGTTTAGTATTCTTGTGTTTGTTATTGTTGCTTGCTTTTGCAGTGTTGAGGATCAAACCCACGGCCTTGTGAATCAAGCAAGGACAGTATGAAGGAGGTATATCCCCAGCCTAAGATGAATGTATTATAAATCTTTTAGTTTTCATGTTGACATGATCAACTTTAATAGAGCAGGTACAACTTCACCTGCTGTTTTAAAAATTCAATGTATCAAACTTCATCAAGGGACAATAATTCCTGGAAGTAGCAAATGACTCTACAGGCGTAATAGTGAAACTCTAATAAAGAAGAGAAGATACAAAAATACAGAAATCTGAAACGGAAAGGATTTCTAAAGATGTCTTAAACTGTCTGGGGGAGTCTTGTTTGTTGGAGATTCTAAATCAGTTGGTCTGGGGTGGGCCCACAATTGCGTACTTCTAACCACCTTTTGGGTGACGCTAATGTTGCTACTTACTGGACCAGGGTTCAAGTTGCAAGTGTAGCCCATCCCTCAGGAACTGATTCACAATGTGAAACCAACAGTAACTGGTTATGATATAAATTTTATAGAATAAATCTAGTCTGCATTAGTTCATTGAGGAAATATAAAATATAAGAAAAGCAGGTAAGTTCTACACACAAAAAATGTCAACTACTATAAATCAACAGATGTTTAATCATGGACCTAACATGTATAAAACAATATTGTAAGAACAGTAAAGGATAAAAGTATACATAAAAAAGTAGACCAATCCTCACATCACTCAGGCCTTGTCCACAGATCATTGAGTTTAGCCTTTCCTCCCGATATGGCACATTAGGGATAGCTTCTTTTACCTTGTTACAGGCTTTCATGCCCTCCTCCTTAGTCAGAGATCTTGTTACCAATTAGCCCTCACTTTCCTGCGTTGTTCATCTGTTCTTTCAGCCATCTTCTCTTCTGGCTGTTTATTCTCCCTAAAGTAATTTTATCTACCCTATACCAACACAACATCAATTATCAGTGGTTCCTGGTTATAGATCTAAAGCCAAGGTGTGATGGTCCAGTCCTAAAATCCCAGCACTGGGGACATTGAGGCAGGAGGATCTGCATGAGTTCCAGGCCAGTGTGGACTACAGAACAAGGCTGTTTCTCAATACCTCCCCCCGAAAATAATCTTCTCTTCTAAGATAATCTCCATAGTTCCACATGTCTCTTGGACATCTCCTGGCATGAAGATGTAAATGAATGATTATCATGGCCACCCAAAGCTCTTATCTTTCCCCATTTTTTCAGAATCTGGCCTTTCTGTATCTCACAACTGCAGTTCAGTCTCATAACTAGCTTCTTTATCCATATCTACACCAGAATTTGCTTCCTAGCAAATAAGTGTTAGTTCTTCTCTTATAAATTTCAACACTTTGAAAACAAAATGTACAAAGTTAACTCCATGCAGCAGATAAGAACCCTGGCAAGCTAGCTCCAGTTTGTCACTTAAATCTTTTCCCACCATCCAGACCATATCCACATACCGTATAATGAAGCCCAGTTCCACAGTTTGCCAGTCACCAAGAACATCAGGGCCTCTTCTGACTCTACGCCTCTAACTCCCCCTTCCTGGAATATCCTTCCTTCTCTGCCTGGAATCTTTAACCCACCCAGCCCCATCTCTGTGTAGCCTTTTCTGCTGAAATTAGGAGCTCCCTCCTCTGAGATTTCTATAGCACTCACTTCACACCCCTCTTAAGTCACATGCCAAATTGGAGAGTGCTATTAAACAGCTGTATTCTCCACTAACATGAAATCTCCCTGAGATCAGACACAATGTCTTGTTCTTCTTTCTGTTAACAGTGCAAGGCACAGTATCTGGGCTAAAGCAGATATTCAGTAAATATTTAGTGAATGACTGAACATAAAAAGGGTTACAGTTGTGCAAAGGTTTGAGGGTTTACTGTGCATAAACAAGTGTTAAAATGCATGCACTATGACCTTCAGATCAGACATTCAAAGACAGCTTCATGCAGGAAAGGGAAGTGTGAGCTGGTCTTCAGAAAGGTCGGAGGTGATATTAACTGGAAGGGAGCCATACAGGCGGTACAGAGGTGTAATGCTATGCTGTATATAAGAAGGTAACCCTACTAACTAAGGTGGATATTATAGTTTTAAACAGAAACAAGTGACAAAGTTGATTAAGGGCATAGGAGTGGTGATGAGGATAAGTATCAACCCAGAGGAAACTGGCTTAGCTGCAGTAGGATACAGGCTTGTGGGCAACATGTCACACTCTCTTGTGCCTTGACACCTTAGTGCCTCGACAGCTACAAATCACATTTCTCATGAAGGATTGTTGCTAACTTCTTAGTATCTCTCTTGACCAATACATATTCATTCTTTCTAGTTATACCTTTATACATACTTGCAATCATAAACTCTCTTGGTAGTCAACTTCACAATAGTAAAACTTACCTGAAGCTACTCTCAGTTTTCCTTTCTCTATAGGAATTATGACCAGACAGGGTTCAAAGAGGTCCACAAAGCAGAGGTAGGGAACTTTGACTTACACCACCCATGGCAGTTTGCAATTTTGCTGTCTTCCATCATGGAAAAAGAATTTTCAGAAAACATCAGTAAGAGGCAAAGAGGAATTTATTAGGCAGAACTTTTAAAGTACACACTAAAACAAATGGACTCAAAAGAAAGATGCACTATGGTCTGGAGCTGGGGATATCTGAGTGTTTGGGGAAGGGGAAATCTGTGGAATCTGTGAATCTATAGAAAGTTTGAATTTGGTTTACAGGAGTAACACAGGTAGAAAGAAAATGGCTCATTTAACAGGTGAAAAGATGGTCCATTTTATAGGAGAGAGGCAGGGGCCCAATTTATTATATTTTCTAAGGTCAGATTTCTGCACTTTTCCTTATCAACTAGCTAATTTCTGGACTCAAAGTATCTTTAAGGGATTTGTGGTATGCTTGGCCTGGAAAAAAAGAAGCCTAAACAAGCCTAGAATACAGACATAGATAACCTTGAATAGCTTCAAATGTATCCTAAAGCTGCTGTCTTCTTAAAAGTGAAATTTTAAAATTATGATTTGTCACCTTCTTAATCTATCTTTATTTTTTCTGTCTGACCTCAGAATCACCTTGCACACATCTCCCCATCCAGCCACTTCTCCTGTGCTTTCTCTCCAATTTTTCCTTCTGCCTCCTGGATGGTGGAAGGCCATTGAGCTTTGAGCAGTATTGAAGGATGCTGACTGTCTCCAAGGCTGCCCATCTACTTCCCAGGATGACTGAGCTGATGCTGAGGACCTGCAAGGAGAACAGAGCTCTGTGTGAGTAGCATTGCTCCCCCTTCACCTTAGCGCCTCGACAGCTACAATGCACTGATCCTACCCTGGACCATTCCACTAGTTCAGAATATGGAAGGCAGCTTCCTAGTTGCTTCTGATACCTGAGAATAAGAGAGAGAGAACAAGCAATTCTTAGTTATTGCATTCCTGATCATATATGTCTTGGATTCCTTGCAGCAGAAAATAAGCCCCACAGAAATATGGCATGTGAAAAGACAATTTTAGTGCATAAATAGCATTACAAGTCTACTCTTTTTTTTTTTTTTTAACTTTTTGAGGCTGGAACATTGCCATTTCACCAAAACCAAAGCAATTTTCCTTCAAATGAAGTAGAAAAGTGAATTTACCTTTGGGGTAAACTGTTCTTTGATTTGGGATAATTCCTTCAAATGGGCCCCTTCAGTGACACAAATGTAAAGCAACTCCCCACCCATTATTGTTCTTGGAGACAATGAAGTAAACTGAGTGCAGGTGTTTTCAGTTGAGAAAATAAGTGTTCTGGGAGTAAAGGCCAACAGCAAAACACAGCTTCTCAGGGACCAGGACTTGAGACACCTGGAAAACAACAACTTAATGAAAAGAAAAAAAATAGAATTCCAGGGCCCCAGAACAAGCCAACAGGCAAGCTATAAACCACAGAGAAACTGGAGAAATTGAAGACAATATAGAGAAAAGAATTAAGCAGTCTGGAATGTTAACCCCAGCTTTGGGGTAGAAGGACTTCTTTCTGCAAACACAAAGTAAGCCCAGAGAGAGCCAGCAGCTTCAGGGAAAAACAATGGACTAGGAGGACCAGCTATAAGAAAAGTCTATGGTTATAATAAGCTGCAAATAGAGTGTGGGGTTTTACTCTGAAGTTGACTCCTTCTAGAAGGCAGGCTAGCATTGGAGAAGAAATAAACTGTAGTATCTGCCATACTCGGGAGTAATATAATCAGAAGCCATTTGGGGAAGGGGTTTATTGTTTAAGACTGAGCTAATCCAAGAATCAGAAGACACAGAACAACTGCACTTCAGGGTCTTGGGGGTCATCCTAATGCATGACTGGATGGGAAGTAGCAGAGAGCTCAGTTTGTGAAGGACACAGTGGTCCAACCCTGTACTGTGAGAAACTAGTCAGTTTTGAAGGTTGGGTTTGAAAGTGCTGCTATTAAGTCCAGCAGACTACTTGAGAACCCACCATTGCCTACATCCAGCATAGAGCTCAGTGATATGTTTGCACTTCCCATCTGCCAATGTGATCAGGGATAAACCCTGGCTTAGACAGTTGCCATATTTTGTGATATATGGATAGAGGGGCCTTTGGAGCAAGGGCAGCACCTCACAAGTCTGCAGACCTTAAAATCAGTCAAAGATAGCAGTGGCTTGAGGCATACAGAAGGGCAAAAAAAAAAAAACAAAGAGCTGCAGGAATAAACACAGACAACACAATATTGACTGACCGCTCCCAGGAGGAAAGGTGAGGCAGGACTCAGAATTTATACAACAAGAAGTGGACATGAAAACAAAATTGACCCTTGTCAGTATTCCTGACCCCAAATCTGTTGAATTCCAACATGATATTTTTCTTGTTTGTCTTTTTCTGTTACTTTTACCTAATTCTATTAACCCTGTTAAACTTTTTAATTAGATTTATTTTTATTTCATTCTTACTCATCTTTCTTTTCTCTTTCAAATTTTACTTCTTTCAATTTCCTCTTCCCTCACTCCCTCCATTTTTATTATTACAATTAATCTTTATCATTAGCTATTTAGTTGACTACGCTGTTATTGCTGAATTCTTTTCTATTGTTAATACTGATGTAGTTGTTGCTTATGGTAGATATTTACTGTATGTCAGTATCTGATTTGTCTTTGTATTTAAATTATAGCAGATCACTTTTCCTTTTTTTTTTTTTTTTTTTTTTTTTGGTTTTTTGAAACAGGGTCTTGCTATATAGTTCAGGCTCCCCTTGAACTCGTGGCAATCCTCCTTCCTTAGCTTCCTCTTGCTAGGATTATAGGCAGGTGCTACCATGCCTGGCTTTTCTATTGTTATGGATGGTATGGTTGTAGCTATTATTGGTTCTTATGGTGTGTCAATAACCAGTTTGTCTTTGACTGTATTATTATTGCTAATTTCTTTTCTATTGGTAATGGTGGCATAATTGTTGCTTTTAATTGGTTTATGCTCTGTCAATATCTGGTTTGTCGTTGTGTTGTCAATGTTACTGCAGTTTGTTTTCTCCTCTTTGTGTAGTGCTGGAGATTAAGGCCCTAGAAAAAATTTGGACACTAATAAGACCCTCAAATATAACACTGAATTGGTTGAAGAGGCATAAACACCAAAACATAACCAAACTTGAGGACACATAACAGGGAGACAGAATCTAACTAAGGATATCTCCACAGTAATGACACAGATTCTCTACCCTAACTGACCTTCAACTCACAGCACAAAAACAATAAAATAGCAGAAATCGAGGTAGTAAGATGTCCCCCAAAATCTCTAACTCCCCAAAAGCTGATCTCATGAGTATTGATGTAGAGGAAGCTATAGACAAAGAACTAAAAAGCTAAATGTTCAAAGTGGAGAAATAAAACAAGAAACATATAAGTAAATGCATAAGATATTCAATGAGCTCAAAGAGGATTTAATTAGTTAAAGGAATTTACCAATAAAATGTATAATGAGCTTAAAGAAGAAACAAACTGAGTAAAACAAGATAACATATGAAAGAATAACCAGGTCAGAAAATAATTAGAAAGTATGAAAAGAAAAGAAGCAGAGATAAATGAGTGAAAAATTCAGTGGAAAGAATGGATAACAGACTTGACAAATGTGAGGATAGAGCTTCTGAAATAAAAGACAAGGTGGATGAGGTACATCATAAAAACATTGATTCCTTAAAAACAACAAGACACCATGCAAGCTGGATCGAACAGTTACTGGATGACTCAAAAAACAACCAACCTCAGAATTATAGTAATAAAGGAAAAATTAGAAGATGACTCAAAAGGTATAAAAAAATTTTTCATTTAGATCATAGCAGAAATCTTTCCAAATTTAGGGAAATAATTCAATATTTAATACAAGAGGTATATAGAACCCCCAAAAGCCACACAGAAAAGGGCTTCCATAACACATTATAATTGAAATTCCAGAAATTCAATAAAAGTACAGAATGTTAAAAGTTGTTAGATAAAAACAGCAAATAGCCTACACAAGCAGGCCCACCAGAATAACTGCATATTTTTCAGTACAAACGTTAAAGACCAGGAAAATTTGGAGAACAGTTTTTCAAACCCAAAAAGACAACAATCATCAAACAACTCAGACTTCTATATCCTGCAAAATTAGCTTTCAAAATTGACAGGGAAGAATTTCCATGACAAAGAAATCCTAAAGAAATACATAACCATTAAACGAGCATTTCAAAGCATACTTAAAGGAATCCTAGACAGAGATGAGGGGCTACCAGCACCCAAGAGCCCAAAGGAAAATAAACATGGAAGAATAGTCAAATAAAAGGAAAAAATAAAGGAATCAGCCCTGGGAAAATAATGCATTGATAGGAGTCAATAAAGACCTTATAATAATAATTCTCAATGTCAATGGCCTCAATTCCCTAATCAAAAGACACAGACTGGAGATATAGATATATAGATATATAGATATATAGATATATATAGATATATAGATATATAGATATATAGATATATATAATGAAACCATATATTGCCTACTGGAAATACATCTCATCCAAAGGAAATGCATACACTGAAAGTAAAAGAATGGAAAATGATATTCCATCCAACTTGAATCCAAAAACAAGTGAAGGTAACTATCTTACTTTTACATACAGCAAATTTCAAGCCAAAACTGATCAGAAAATACAAAGATGGCCACTACATAATTGTAAAGGAAATAATTCAATAGGAAGAAATAACAATTGTAAAAATCTATGCACCAAATATCATTCTACTTAACTTCGCAAAACAAAAATTACTAGATTTAAAAGGACAAATAGGGCCAGGGATTTAGCGCAGTGGTCCCATCGCCTGCCTCACAAGCACAAGGTCCCTTGTTCAATCCCCAGCATCAAAAAATAAATAAAAATAAAATAAAATGAAAAATAAAAGGACAAATAGACACTAATATAATAATAGTGAGGAACCTCAATGCCTGACTCTCACAATTAGGTCAACCAGACAAAAAGAAAAATCAATAAAGAAATATGAAAGTTAAACCACACCATTGAACTAATGGACTTAACAGATTCTACAGAGTGTTTCATCTAATAACAACAAAACATACATTTTTCGTAACAACACACAGAACTTTTTCCAAAACTGACCATATCTTTGGCCACAAAGCATAATTAAATAAATACAAAAGAATTGAAATAGTTCCCTCCATACTATTGGGTCATAGCAGAATGAACCCTGAAAAATCAATAGCAAAAGAAGCCACAGAAACTGTGCAAACATATGGAGATTAAAAAATATGATATTGAATGATCAATGGATCACAGAAGAAATCAGAAAATAAAAAGGAAATGACTTAGTTGCTTTTCTTGTTGCTGAGATAAATTATCCAACACCCAAAGTTAAAGGTGAAAGGGTTTATTTAGCTCACAGTTTGTAGAGATTTCAGTCCATAATTGGCTGGCTTCAAGGCAGAGCAGAACATGGAAGATGGGCATGCCAGAGGAGAAAACAGTTCATGGCTCCCACATAGTAGTAAAAGCAACAAGGGAGCAAGGGAGGGGACTTCAACAGAGTCTTTCTGCCCCTTTTATTTTATGCAGACTACTTGGGATTGGTAGCACTCATGCCCTTAATCCTAGTGCCCTTGAGCCTAGCATTGCCCCATGAATCAGTTCCAGGAAAAGTCCCACCTGTGGCTGTATGAGGCTTTGGGGGGACCTCTAAACACAAGCCATAACAGGAAATAAAGAAGAAATAAGAAGTAAAAAAAGTTCCTAGAATCAAATGACAACACAAGCATAATTAAAGCATTTCTAAAAGGGAAGTTTATAGCTACGCTGGCACACATCGAAAGAATAGATTGATCCCAAGTAGATAATGTAATAATGCATCTCAAGGTTCTAGAAAAATAAGAACAATCCAAATCTGAAACTAATAGAAGGTAAGAAATTACAAAGATCAGAACAGAAATAAATGAAATTGAGACCAAAAATACAAGGGATCAATGAATCAAAGAGTTAGTTCTTTAAAAGAATGGGAGGGTGATCTGGGTCTGGAGGGAAACAGGAGGGAGGGGGAAGAAGTAAAAATGATCAAGATGCAATATGTGCATTACCAATTGACCCACAATGAATGTATTTACTATGTATCCTAAACATATACTAATAAAAATTCAAGAGAAAAGTAAGCATTCTGCTTGGTAATAGACACCAAGAGAAACCCATGGGCATAGCTTTAGCCAGAGTATTCATACTTCTTTCTTTCAGAGAAATGTTTTTTTACTGTTCTATATGACACAGAACCTGCTGCTTGTTCTTATGGAGAGATATATACACATGTGTGTATGCGTAAGCGTGTGATGTGAGCGTGCATGTGTTTAGCAGTCAGAGGAGATGGGGCATGTTTATCATTTAAAGGAGAAAGCTATGACAAGGGAAGAAAGGTCAGCCATGTGGGCCTGACCTTGACTTTATGCTTGATGAGAAATCATAAAGAAGAATAGGACGGGGCCAGGGATTTAGCTCAGTGGTTCCGTTGCCTGCCTCGCAAGCACAAGGACCTGAGTTCGATCCCTGGTACAAAAAAAAAAAAAAAGAAGAATAGGACTGGAAAATTGCAGGGAAATTTGAACTGCGTCTTTGAATTCCTCCATGTAGAATTGATGACTGAAAACTTCAAAAATAACTATTCATTTTCGGATAGCTTATAGTAATCTTTCTGTAGTCATTTGAGGATCCAACCAGACTCCTTTGAGGGCAGAGGCTTGGGTTTCTGTCCAAGAGAGCATATATTTTCTATGTCAATTGTGCTGGGAAGGTTCCATTAGAGACTAGAAATGAAGCTCCAAAGAAGAGCCTTAGTCTGAAAGGAAGGAGATTCAGTGTTCTCCTTGAGTTGCTGCAGATGTGAAATCTAAGGCTAGAGAGCTTGAATCATTCCACGATTGTGGGTAGGTGAGGTTACTGGGGCCAGCACAGCATTAGGAGGTGATTCTAAGGATAACCCTGGGGGCGGTGGAGGGTGGGCTTTGAGGGCAATGCCTGTAGTCACAACTCTAAGCCAGTTTATACAATGTGTTTTCCTTCCATTGTTCCATGGCTTTAGCAGATTCTTCTGAAATATTCCATCTTAGTCTCAGCTGTGCTTATTTGAGGGATGATCCTACAAAGTACCCAAAGACTCTTATATACATGCTGAGAGAATAATTTGAGTAGTCTAACTTTCTTCATGTGTCGGTGGGGGTAAAAATCAGTATAATTTTCATATTAATATGAATGTGACCTAGTTTCGGCCATATAGGCCAACAAAGACTGAGCATAAAAGACAATTAGAGGCTGTATTATTATAATGTCTAATTATAAGATCAACGTATGCTTGTTGCCAAGAAATTAGAAAATGAAAGTATCCAAAAAAATAGTTAAAAACAACATACAACTCCAAAACCAAGAGATAAACATGGTTACTGCTAGGAAATTTTGTAATTTGCCTTCTTATCATTTATCCCTGGGCTGTAAAGAAATCCAGAGGTATTTTCTAAACAGATTCTTGATCCCTCTCTTAGTCAAGTAGGAGACCTTACAATTCAAGGATGCATTCAAGCAAAGCTGCCTACTTTTCAAAGGAGGACACCAGCCAACACCACCGTGGCTCTAACCTTAAAAAAAACACTCGTGGGCCAGGGGTTTAGCTCAGTGGTTTCGCCTCCTGCTGCTCAAGCGCAAGGACCCAAGTTCGATCCTCGGTACCAAAAAAAAAAAAGAACACTCGCCATCTAATCCTAGCATAGAAAAATTGCATTTCAAGTGCTTGTGAAAAAAGATATCACCTTGGAATCACTGCCTCTCGATATTTTTCAAAAATTCCATGTATTGAAAAATTATTAACCAAGGATGTTTGGAAACAAGCACAGCCAATGATGCCTCTTTGTGCTTCAAGGTCTACTCTGACATGCCCATAGAACCACACACATAAACTACATCCTATTTTATCATTTGACATGGTGACATTAACATTTTCTTAGGTTATTAAATAATTTTTAAATATCTATAATGGCTGCATGATATCCACTTTGAGAATAACTCATAATTTGTTGGGATATTTATTATTACTCCAATTTATTATTATTATTATTATTATTACTTCTAAAATAACAGCACCTTTGTACACAAATCTTACAGCAAGGCAACTAGAAAATAGAAAAACAAATGCCACAGAGGGCTTGCTTTAGTGAAGAATCTCCATCACCTGATGGCTATATAAGAAGTAAAATTCTTACCAAAAGGTAAGAGAGCAAGAGAGAGAAATTAGATGAATTAGCGCTTTTTCAAACTGTGCATCTGATAAGAATTCAGGACTTAAGATTATGAGGCATTCAAACAACTCAATAGCAAAAAATAAACAAATCACCCAATTAAAACATGAACAAAAAACCTGCAAAGACAGTTCTCAGAAGAAAACATACAAATGTCCAACAGGTACATGTAAACAATGCTCGGTATCACTAATCATTAGGGAAATGCAAGTTAAAACCACAATGTGGAACCACTTCAAAACCTATCAGAATGGATTTTTATTAAAACAAAAGATAAAATATAACAAGGGCTTCCAAGGATGCAAAGAAAAGAGAATTCCTGAACATTGTCGGTGGGAATGTAAATTGGTATTGTGGAAAATGATACGGAGGTTCCTAAAAAACGTTAAAAACCCTACTATCATGTGATTCAGTAATACCACTTCTGAATATAGATCCAAGGTAAATGAAATCAATATATTGACGGGACATCGGCTGCCCTGTGTTCACTGCATCATTCACAAGGGTCCATATATGGACTCAACTTAAGTAACCTTCAATAGACAAATGAATAAAGAAAATATGGTATATGCACACAGTGGAATACTATTTAGCCATTAAAAATGGGGAAATTCCAGGAGGGGCTGGTGGCCCACACCTGGAATCCAAGCACTCTGGGAGGCTGAGGCAGGAGGATCCCAAGGCAATTTAGTGACTTAGAAAGTCCCTGTCTCAAAATAAAAATGAGCTGGGGGTATAGCTCCATGAGAAGACCCTGGGTTCCATCCTCAGTAGCAAAGCGGGGCGGGGGGGGCTATCATTTGCATAAATATGGATGAATCTGGAGGATGTGTGCTAAATGAAAGAAGCTGACCACAAGTAGATAAGAACTGGATGATCTCACTTACAGGTAGAATTTAGAAGAGTTTAACTCATAGAAGTAGAGAGTAGAATGATGATTCCTAGAAGGAGTGAGGAGGCAGGAATCAGAAGCTGTTTGTTGATCAAAGGGTACAGAGTTTCAGATAGACAAGAGGAATGGACACAGATTTTGGAGAAACACATTCAGTCCATAGCACTGAAGTATTAAAAATTATTATTTAAAAAGTGAAAAACATATACATGCACCAACGGCTCCCAATTAATGTAATCATGATGTTCTGCAAACATGTACTAGTAAAAGTTTTAAAATTATAAAAAAGAAAAAAGTGAAAGAAGTTATTAAATTGCCAAATTTGTAATCATAAAGAATTTCATATTATTTTTAAAAAATCATTTTCCTCACAGCCCTCAAATACTGTGAAATAGAGTCAGCCCCTATAAGACTTAATGTGTTTTTTTTTTAGTTCTTTTATTGGTACATTTTAGGTATACAATCCGTTTACATTTATCATTGGGTGTTTGTACCTGTACATGATGTATCTTGGTTCTTATTTTTTTCCCCATTACCTGTGCGCCCTTAACCCCCTCCACCCCCTCCACCCTTCCCTATTTACACAGATTTCATTTCCATGTTTTTTTTCTTTTCTCATAGTTTTTCCTTTACCTCTTTTCTTTTCCCCTTCCCCTCCCTTCACTCTTTCATCTTTGGACCTTTTTTCCTATTTCAAATTATTAATTATTCATTTTAATCATTTTAACCCTTGTTTACACTATCAGTTTCTCACACTAGAGAAACTATTCGGTATTTACACATGTGTGTCCTATTTATTTCACTGAAGAGTATGACCTCGATATGCATCCACTGAGCTACAAATGACTCTAGTTTTTCATTCTTTATGGCTGAGTAGTACTCCATTTTATTAAAAAAACAGAATTTCTTTATCCAGTTTCCAGTTGATGGGCACTTGGGCTGCTTCCAAGCTTTAGCTATTACAAACTGTGCCGCTATGAACATGGGTGCACATATATCACTGTGGTATGATTCTTTTAATTCTTTGGGGAAGATACCCAGCAGGGGAATAGCTGGGTCAAATGGGACCTCTAGTCCTAGTTCTTTGAGGTATCTCCATACTGACTTCCACAGTGGTTGCACCAGTCTACACTCCCACCAACAATGGAGAAGGGTTCCTTTCTCCCCACACCCCTGCCAGCATTTGTTATTGGTTGATTTCTTGATAGCAGCCATTCTTTCTGGGGTGAGGTGGAATCTCAGGGTTGTTTTCATCTGTATCTCTCGAATGACAAGTGATGTTGAACATTTTTTCATATATTTGTTTGCTGCTTTTACTTCTTTGTCTGAGAAATGTCTGTTCAGTTTAGATGCCCATTTTTGAATTGGGTCTTTGAATTTGGGGGGTCTGATTTTTTTCAATTCTTTATATATTCTAGATAGTAGTCCTTTGTCTGAGGTACAGCTGCTAAAAAATTTTTCTCATATTGTTGGTTGTCTGTTAGCTCTGCTGGTGGTTTCTTTTGCATTGCAGAAGCTTTTTAATAAGATGAGATCCCAGTTGTTGATTCTTTCTGCTAGTTCCTGTGCTGCTGTGGTTTTGTTCATGAAGTCTTTTCCTATGCCAATGTCTTCAAGAGTTCTACCTCACTTATCTTCCAGCAAGTTTAGTGTTTCTGTCTTAATATTTAGATCTTTAATCCACTTCAATCTTAGTTTAGTGCATGGTGATAGGTATGGGTCTAGTTTTAATCTTTGGCAGGTTGAAATCCAGTTTTTCCAACACCATTTATTAAATAGGCTATCTTTCCTCCAACGATGGTGGTTGGCTCCTTTGTCAAAGATGAGGTGGCTGAGCATGTCTGGAGTTGTTTCTGCATCTTCTAATCTATTCCACTGATCCTCAGGTCTGTTCCTTTGCCAGTACCATGCTGATTTTATCACAGTAGCTTTGTAGTATAGTTTCAAGTTGGGGATTGTGATACCCCCAGCCATAAGACTTAATGTTTTTAAGGGTATAAATAGTAAATATGTAAGAAAGATCACCTAGTTTTATTTTGCATTAATCAACTTAAATTTCAGTGCCTTCCTTCTGAATGATGAGCAAAGCAGCTCCAGCATTCTGAGGCCCCCGGTACTGGGCTGAAATCCAGGGTTCTTCAGAGAACCAGCTAATTCTTTCCACATCTCCACTCCAGGGTCCCCAAGGAACTTGGGTCTGGGAGCAGCACACCAGGCCAGCACCCAGGCCTATGACCTCTCTCTCTGGCAACCACTATTTCCTGTGAGACTGTGCTTTCACTCAGAATTCAGCCAAGGATCAAGATCCACGGCCTCTTCTCCCAAAGCCTGGAGATGTTCTCCCATTAACCCCAGTGGTTATGTTATTTTGTGGGTCTAAGATTTCTCCAGGTTTCCTCAAAAGCAGTTTGATCCTCTCCAGTGGTGTCCATTGGACACTGATAAGTATAGGCATGATTTCAAAAGCTTCACCACACCTCTGAAAATTAGGTCTTAGGCCCAGGTTACAGATGAGGAAACCAGCACAGACAGGTCAGATACTTTGCCTAACATCACCCAGTTAACAATCCAGCACCACAGTAGTCATTGCCTATCATTCTCAATCTTATGTTTCTATACCTTATAATAACTCTTATCCTTCTTAAAAGGCTAAAAATTGAGATACCATTCAAAGGCACACAATTCAATATTTCTCTGGCTATCCAAAAACAAAAATAATAATATTTAGGCTCATGAGCACTTACAGTTTAAGTGAGATGTCATCACACGAGTAGAGTGTAAATTTAGCGAGACTTGTCAAGAGAATAGGAACTTATCAAAGGGATCAAAATGAACTACTTTTTAAAAAAAAGTTATTCACCACATATCTACCTAATGGTTTCTGTGTGCAATAGTTTGTGATCATTACTTTTAGTGATAAGAAAAGAATACCATTCCTATCTTCCCAGAGCTTACCAGTTTGTGGAGGACAGAAAAGTATACAAATAGATCAAGAAAGTGAGCAAAAACCAGGGAAGAACGAAGCTGAGGCTCAGCTTCCCAAACCAGACTGCAGAAGCATGGTTTTCAAGGCAAGGGCTGGGGGTGCTGCCTTTCTCCTCCTCCCAGGAGACAGTGTGCTGGAAGCTCAGATGCTGCAGAATGTAAACCAGGATTGCTCAGAGTTACTGACTTGCCTAAAGCCATAAAAATTTTTTGAGTTATTTTTCACTTCTTTTTCTGCCAAGATCAAATATCAGCATTGTTATATTCAGAAACATGCCACTATTGACACACTAAAGGCAAGCTGGACCAACCTGGTAAGGCATAAAGCAGTTGTCAGAGGCAGGAAGTCTCCCAGACTCCAGCCCCAAGCTACAGCAGAGTAAATTTGAGACATTCGACAGATTTCTAATGTGCTGAGGTGCCTGAACTAGCCTTCATATTTACTAGTAAAGAGTCAAAGAATGTGGTTTTGACAGAGCCAAAAGGAGATTTCAGGCAGATTTTGGATACTCAGATGAGCTTTTCAAGCTACAAACAAAAATTTTCAAAACCACTGCTCAGAATTTTAAAACTACTGAAAGATTTCCTTTCTGTTGCAGCTTCCTTGAGCTCCTTTAGGGTACACCAAACAGTATGTGGGGCTTTGTATAACTATAACAAATCATCATGCTCCATGTGTGTCCCCTACCATTTGAGAAATTCTTTATCAAAGAGAAAAATGTCAAGAGACTTCTGTTGCTTGGTTTTAGGTTTTGACTGACTCCTACCCCATCAGGGGCCAGGCTCTCCCTTTTCTTTGTCTTTGACTTTTCAGGAGACCCAGAGACTGAAATCCAATACTTTTGTCTGCATCTGCTGGTAAAAGCCTTTCTTCCCTGGCCATGCCACAGCTCCCTCGAGGCTCATTAACCACATTTACATTTGGCTCTTAAAATCCTAAATAGTCCACTTCACGCCTAGCAATGGCGTACTGATGAAAGAAGCACTCGGCAATGTCCTGCAGGAGGAGAGTGAGGAATCCTTTGACTCCAGATATCTCTCACAAGGGGTCTGCACATGCCTGAGTTGGACTTCCACAGAATCACAGGAGCACTGGCCTATTGTCAGAAAGATACATTATGCAAATACCGCCAGAGTGTACCATCAAATTCACCCAGTCATGTACAGAAAGTGTGGCAGTGGTAACAGTCTGAAATTTAGTGTAAATGCACAGAGATGCTGAGAGAGATGGGAAAAAACAAGGTAAGTATGAGAAGGGAGAATCTGCATTGGATTTTAATATTAATTTCCCCCTCTGAGTTGTAAGGATAAAAACGTGGAAATAAGGTTAACGGGACTAATAAAAATGTAAGAATGGTGTTTGATCTGAATGGAAATAATTGAATTATACCTGGATCCTGGAAGGCTAACAAGGAGAACAAAAGGTTCAACTCCCCCATAATATTCCTGTAGAGAGAGACACATGGGAAAGAAACAAGAGACACAGAGGTCAGGATTTTGTCTTTGACAGGCTCCCTGCCCACCTACAACCCACACTTTCTGCCTCAAATAAAGTAATCCTCGATTTACCATGGTTCAATTTATGACTTTTCAAGTTTACAATGCTATAAAAGCAATACACATTCAGCAGAAACTGTACATCAAGTTTTGAATTTTGATCATTCTCCATGTGAATGGTACAATCCTGTGGTACTCTTTTATGATGCTGGACAGAGGCAGCAAGCCACAACTTCCCATAAGCAACACCAACCATGAAGGGAAGCACCTCACTGTCCTGTGTTCCTAAGCCATGATGGAGGTTAAGTGTTAGTTATCTTTCCATCACTATAACAGATACTGAGGTAATCGACTTATACAAAGAAAAGCTTTACTTTGGCTCAAGGTTTCAGGGATTTCAGTCCATGGCTGATTGGCCCATTGTTTTGGACCTCCAGCAAAGCAGTACATCACGGCAGAATTGGGTGGGACAGCAACACATTCACCTCGTGCCCCGGAAGTGAAAAGAGAAGAAGAGGAAGCGGCTGAGGTCTCATCGTCACCTTCAAGGACACCACCCCGCAGCGCTCTGAAGACCTCCTGGGAGGCCTCACTGGCACCGTCTCCCAGCAACCCCAAGCTGGGACCGAGCCCTTAACACCTGGGCCTTTGGATGATGTTCCAGGTCCACCCTAGAGCAGTATATTCCAACTTACAACATTTTCAGTTGATATGGGTTTTTGAAGACCTGACCCCGTCTTAGGTCAAAGAACATCTGTGTTATTTCTCTGGGAGGACTCAGAACACAGTAGACAGTGCCTTTTCACTTCTTCTAGCCACTTCCAACCAAATACATTCCATTCCGCAATGGTTTCCGCAAGGCTATTTTAAAAAAACACTTATCCATATAAGGGAGTGAAGGTGGGAAATAATTCTTGTATTTTTCATTTTATTCTTTTATTTATTTGAAAAAATTGAAGTGATAAATGCATAAAATTGAAGTTCAAAGGGGGTAGAAAACTGTGCAAGCGGTTGGTATGCCTGTTCATTTTCTTCATTATATTTCTCTTAATTTAAAGAAAACTGCCAATAAAAATATTATCATGTACAGAGGGAATTGTCTCCCATATCACCTTTATGTCCCTCTGTTATATGTGCAAGCTGATTTAAATCTGTATAACCAAGGGAACTCGCCATTATAAAGTAGATTTGTTCCTGAAGACAAAAGTCTAAGTCAACCTTATGCCAACTAAACCTTCTAAATTCATCAAGAGCATTTGCTATTTACAGAACCATTTCACAAAATACTGCTATAAAAGTGAGTAATGTAGCGTTATGTATACGAAGCTGCATTCGACGACACTTTAGAATACAGGTCCTGGGTGCTGCACAGAGACTTGCTTGTGAGAGTGAGTTCTGGAGCCAGACCTCCCTCACCAGGTTGTGTGAGGGTCAAATCATATAATCTATTTAGAACACTCATGAGCTGGCATATAATAAAAATATCAAGGTTAGCTCTGATTGTCACAATTACGACTACTGTTCTGATCACATTATCATTACTTCACAGCATTTTTGAAGGCTTCTAGACTCTTCTTTCCTTCCACCTACATGGCAGGCTGTTGGAGGGCAAGACGGGTCCCAGTCTGGGCTCCTCACCAGCTCCAGTGCTAGAGGGATCGTGGCAGTAGCATGTGACACAACTACATCGAATATGACTGGTAAAAATCTCCATTACTCATAGCTGCTGCATAACTAACAACTCTGGTACCTAGCAGTGTGTCTGGGATGGAATAGAGCCCAATAAAATTCGGCAAATCAGTGAATAAATCCTCATAAATGTGTGGCACTGACTAAAAGATAATATTATATATATATATGTAACACATATATATGGTTTAACCTTTACATGTGTATCTTTAATATATGTGGTATATTTATATAATTAAATTCTAATTTTAATTTTTCTTAACAAGGCTTGTAGGAAATGTAGGGCCATCAAAGTTTCAACTAAGTGAGGAAAGGCAAAGGCATAATTAGCAAGCCACAAACAGATAATGTTTTCAGGAGGTTTCTGCCTGGTGAAAAGAAAACAATTTGTCAGTCCCCACTAAACACACCTCATCTATCACCAGTCCTGCCTCTCCCCAGAGCTCTGTGCCCCAGGTCCCTCCTCAATTCTCCATGCCGAGCCAATGCACTTTGAATGTTTGTCACCAGAAAGGGAAGCTGGGCGTTTGAACCTGGCCTCCTCCTGACAGCTGTGACTGCCAGAGCATAAATTTGGCGAGATGTGCCTCCAAATCTAGCAGCTTCCTCATAGATTGTACATGAGGCTGCCAAGGCCACACTTTCTACATTGCTTGAAATGGCCAAGGCTAAGCCAGGCCCTTGAAGTTACTTTCATGAATGATTGTTTCGTGTATGTTGCATGTGTTCATAATTTGGGAAGATTCTTAGTTACAACTTTTCTTGAAGTGTATTCTTCATGTAACTCATTCTCCACTGAAAGTGATGCTACGATTTAGAATCTGGGGCTGGAGAGTGTAGGAAGCAGAACTCTAAAAAGAGGAGCCAGGCTCGGTCAGCCTGATCCACTGAGCACAGGGAGCCAAATAGTGCATTTGACCCCTCTCCAAACTAGTCTCCACTTTACAGACACACTGAAGCTCCTCGAAGAGTAACCACAAAGAACGATCAGGACTTGACCTTAGCTCACACCCTCTCTTACTCTCCTCACTGCAGTTTCCCCAGAGCACTATTCAGACAAGCCAGAAATAGAGGAGAGAGCCTATGAGGATAATAGACCCGACTTCACTCATATTCACTGGGGTTCTGCCAAAATGAAAATAACTTCTATCTGTGTTACTAACAGTAGTAAGGTTTTACTGAGCAGCTACTTCGGGTAACAAACACCCAGTGCTAAGTGAGATGGTATAAAATATAGCCCCTATCTTTGAAGGCTCTCAGATCCAACCTCTAAGTTACGATTCAAAAACAAGGAGGTAATCACATCTAATGTTATTACAATGCAATGTCAGCCTCTTCTCGAAGACTAACCTTTGTTAAAGGTAACATTATGTCAGGTGGCCATAATTATAGCCCCATTTTACCGATAAGGAAATTGAGGCTAAGGGAATTTAAGTAGTTCGCCCCATACTGGAGCCTACGCTTTACCTGTGTGTGTTTCCCAGAGCTGCTGTAACAAAGTGTCACAACTGAAATGGGCTAAAATAGCAGAAGTTTATCCCCTCATGATTCTGGAGGCTAACCATTTGAAACTGAGGTGCTGTATGCATCCTTCAAAGGACTCTGAGGGCGAGTGTGTTCTATGCCTTTCTCCTCCTTTTCCGTGACAGCGGGCACTTTCTTGGGTTGTGCGTAGGTTGCTTCAACTTCTAACTCTGTCTTCATGTGGCATTCTCCTACTGTGTCTGCATCCAAGCTTTCCTCTTATTAGGACACTAATCAGTTTGGATTGAGGCTCACAGTGATCACTTGGTCAAACCTGCCAAGAATTTATTTTCAAAAGCCCACGTTCACAGGCATCATATTGGAGATTAGAATGTCAACATACCGTATTTATTCAACTTGTAATGTAACTATTGCACTATATGGCCTCCCATAACCCCAGTTTTCAAAAAATATCCACCAGAAACTGTCCTACAAAGATATTTTGCATATTTGCATATTTTTGTTTCTGTTCTAACAAACATGGGATCACATCCCACCATTAATACTGTACAATTGCAGATTTTTAAAAAAAAATCACTAGAGAGACTCTCTGACCCAGGCCACTGGGAACCAAATCCTAATTCTGACAGTGATTATTTGAAAACAAGAATTTATAGAATCCAAAGCTTCATTTTGAGGCTATCTGACCTGCTGAGGCAGATTTAGCATGAAACTACTGTGAGACATTCTGGAAGCAAGTCATACACAAAATTCTGGAATATCTCAACAGAAAATGTCTTGATGGGTCCATCCAGCACATTGTATGGGTGATTAGCATGACTTGGAGTCACTGAGTTGTCTAGAGTCACATGGCTCATTATGGTAGCAGCAGGAGAACACAGTCTCCTGACTCATAGCCCAAATCTTTTTCCAGGATTCATGAGTCTGCTGTGTGCTGGACCAGATGGGCCAAGGTGTTCCTGGTACTTTGCACTCTGTTGGACTCACCAAGGGTCACACACATGCTCCAAGACAAGTGCTCCCACCCCACATGCTTTCTGCACTATCTCCTTTGGTGAAGCTGAGCTCCATCAGTCTGGGTAGCTGGGATGTTCCATGTGCCGGTGTTTTATGCTGTCCGAAGAGCCTACCTTCACTTGAGAATCCTCAGCGTAAATGACACCTCAACAGCACTTCCTTTCTTCATTCCTTTCAGTTTGACAATTCGGTTATGAAAACATTTGCCAAAGATATGTGTAAAGTAAAAGATTCTAAAGAGCAAATGTGCATAGGTTCACCTCAGAGAGTGGGCCTGTTTGGCTGAACAGAAGATGTCTCTCATTAAGCATCCCAGGCCAGTTTCCCAGGGCAGAGCAGCAGACAGGAAACACCCTCTCCATGATTGTCCATACAAAGTAGGGCTCGGCTTATGGCAATTTCAGCATCCTGCGTCCCCAATAATTCTCTTACCCAAGTGGCTTTTCCACCAAGAATTCGGGCTGTTTAAATAAATCAATAATGAAAAGCTCTAGTGTGAATCACAAAGGAACTCTATTTAATAGTTTTTCAATAGATTAATTGACATGACAATGTCTATCTACACAGTTGGCTCTCTCATGAAACAGTAAAATCACAATCCCATCTCACCTTATTTTCCAAATTCTGTCATGCTAGGGCAGGTATATTTATGCTCAGGTGGTAAGTGGGGCATGAGATTCCAGAGGGTCAGGCTAAAAGGGCAGCACAAGTCTTGATCTTCTGACAGCCAGTTCATTAATGTTTTTCCACTTTGCCTCTTGAAGAGTAAGCAATTTATTCCTGGGTGGACAGGATGTACCAGAGCATATGGCGTTCTTCCTTCAAAAATTCCCTCCCGGCCTTCTCCCGCAGAGTGGCTCCTGTTCAACTCCTCAGGCAGGCTGGATGTTCCCAGGCTCTCAGACTACTTTTCTAGTGCTTGTGATCGAGGTGAGGTTAGGGGAGGAGACCTGAGAGGAGCCCAAGAACTGATTAGGTAGCAGCAGTTAGAGAAACTGGGAGTAAAAGGAAGAGGAAGAACTGTGTCCAAAGCCAGTTCCTAGGGTGAAAAACCAAACTTGCATCCATCCAAGGGGCTGGCAGGTGATTAAGACCCAAGTTAAAACCAGAGATTGAGGAATAGGTCGGTGGGAAACCCTAAAAACAGAAATGAGCAGCAAGTGGTAACTAGGGAGTGGCACATAAAGCCAGTACCTCACCTCACTGGTGAGAAGCTGCACCTCTGAGTAAAACAGGTTGGGGAGACATTGGTTTGGGTCAAGGCAAGAGATTACAAGTATAGTAAGTGAGGGAACATTTTCACCATTGCATCCTGCTTTCTCTGCCACTTCAGTGAGGGATCACCTTTGTTCACCTTTAGGTTCCTGGCTCCTAAAACAAACAGTGCCTACCACAGAGTTGTGCTCCATAAGTGGGTATTGTACACTGTCCAACTTCCCAAATTCAAGCACACTTTCTGACAAGATGACCTTGAAATGTATTTAGAAGCCTCCATTGGACCCTTTCACCTGAATTCAGGCCTTTGCAACACTGAGCAGCTCTACCTGTAGAAAAATCTCTTATGCATGTGCAGTCCTGAAACATGCACATTTGAGATAGCTCTGGCTCTGGAGCCACCCAGGAAGCATTCTTTTCCTACTCTTTTTTCTGCATGTCAGTGCCACCTCAAGAATGCCTTTGCAGACTACTCTGAGGCTGACACTTTTCCTTCATATTTACACTTTACCCAGATCCAGCTTCCTCTCATGTTCCATCTCAGGGCCTTCTTGCCAAATAAACTTTTTCCAGTATCAGCACAAATGTTGTTTTCTCCCAAAAGTCTTCCCTGACTTCTTCACTACCATGAGTTGCCCTAGTTTGTCTGATATCACCCTGTATTTCTGTTTTGTGTTATGTCTCACAATGTCAACTTAAGTAATCAATTGTGCAATCATTTATTTAATGTCTGTATCCTCTCTTAGAATTAAGCTTCATGTCTGTCTTACTCAACTTTGTATACTCATCTAATGCCTGGCCTAATTTATTAGGTACTTAAAGTTTTTTATTGAATTGAAGTTTCTCAAATTTTTGCCAAGAGATCAACATCCAGCTCGTAGTTTTAGAGTTTATGACTTCCCATAAATGATATTGTCCCTGAGGCTGTGTATCTAATGCTCAGCTTTTAGCAGGAGAGGTCCAGCAAATGCCCATGCATTGCCCTACATGGACTGTTTCAGTTATGGATCACCATTGGCATTGTTCACCTGACCTAGTAACATGAGATGCCTTTACTCTCAAGCCTCCAAATCACTTGTGGTTTCTCTCCTTTTATGTTTAGTAATGTCTTCCACTGTGCATTCATGATTCAATTATGTGGATGTCCATAAATAGCGGAAGCTCTGGGGCATGCCCATCCTTTCTATTTCATTGGTCTGCTTCCTCTGAACAAGACAGACTTTTGCATGCTGTCCTAAATAGTAGCCCACAAAGTCACAATGTCTTCTGTCACTGGATTTAGATCCTGGTGTTAGAGCTCCAAGTTGCTTTCTTTATTTATTTTTTTTCATACCCGGGATCGAACTCAGATCGAACTCAGCGCTTTCAAGACAGGTGGCATAATCACTGAGCTAAATCCCCGGCCGCATAAGTTGCTTTATTTATTACTTATAATCTGAGATCATAAATACAATCCTCAAACATTCCCCCTGTTATTTTTCCTCAGTAAATTACTAGACACCTTTCTCGTCACCGTTCTTTCTGTACCGTATTGACTGTGTTCCATAACACCTAGTTTAGAAGTATTCTCCTCCCCCTCAAAGTTCTGTTTAAAATCTTCTTAATTACATTGGTGAGTCTGCTTGCTTTTTTACCTCATTCTTTATTTTTCCATGTATCTTGGCATTGTACTTCCATGAGCCATATTTGAGCAAACTCAATATTTGACTATATCTCAAGCCAGATAATCCCTTTTCAAATTTCCTTTTTTCTTTCAAAATTAAAACAATCACCTTAGAAGGAAAATTGAAAATGCCATCTATGTCCATGAGTTCCTGGAATTCCCAATACGGATTTCCATAGATAATGGAAAACCTTTTGGGTGGAAAAGTGAAGGAAGGGTGCTGGTGAAGCGCACCGGCAGACTGACAGTGGGTCAGTTGTATCTCTCAGGTTCTGCCTCACATCCTACACACCTATGAAGGAAGAATGGTAATGAGCAAAACACTAAGCACTTATTGAAGACCTTCCATGTCCCAAACAGAGTGGTAAATACATTCATTCATTCATTGGATCAGTGTGAGTCATGGAACAGTGCAGTTCTCTATTGACCATCCCAGACTCTCCATGCAGCATGTCCCATATCTCTTTTGGATCAGTAATGGAACTGATAAAACCTGCCACGTATGATTAAACCTCCCTATTAGTCACTGACTCACAGAGTGCTCCTTCTTATAAAGGACATTCAGCTTTCGCCCCAAGCAATAAGTAAGTCCTTTCTCAGAACTGCATGAATGTAAAGTTAAAGCTCCTTCCTCTTTCTTCTCCATGTCAGATTCTTCTAATCACCAATATCCTGGCTGCATTTTAATTTCCTCCGATATCCTTTACTGTTTTTCTTTACGTCCTCATTAGATAAAACTTCCTTCTTGCACAGAAAGGTTTATTTAGCTTGCAAGAAGCCATATTGCTGAGCAGCTTTCTTCTACCTTTTTATTTTACATCTAAGCAAGAGATCAACCTCCACTGATAGCACAAGAATGCCCATCCCATAAATCTGCAGTGATGCAAAGAGTTCATGTAACTTCTCACACTCACAGATGAGGATACTGTGTGTGCTGAGGATATTATTCTTTCAGTTTACTCCTTTGGGATAAGCTATATAGACATTAATACACAGCTAGAAGACTAGAAGGAAGGAAAGAAAGAAAGAAGAAAGGAAGGAAGACAGGGAGGAAGGGAGGAAGGGAGGGAGAAAAACATTCAAGACATTTTTAAAATCACATTTCTTCTATTTCTACAAGAGAAATGTCTCATCTTGGTTCTTTCACACAACATCTCTCCTCAGATATATGTAGTCTTTCTCAAATCACTCTTCAGCTACTATTTAATTGTTAATTATTACTTACCTTACGGTTTGCCCTAATTAGACACAACTGGAGCCCTGTTTATTTTCTCCTCCATTCCCATCCTCAGTGGTTACTAGGGGAAGGGAGAAGAGGACTTTATGCACTTTTGAGAAGGGAATGGTATCAGGTGGCATGGGGACCCTTGATTCTATATTACCATGATCAGTCTTCATTGCCTTTCCCATTGCAAAGCAGATCTATATTCAATAGTCAATTCATCCAGCAAACATGTGTTATGAGCCTACTCCATGCTAGACTATACCTAGGTCTTGGATACAAGAATTAATATCACAGGTGACTAGGTCACCAGAAAATGGTCCATGAGTTTAAAGAATTTAGCTAAATAATAATACTTTAAGTATGCCCTTTTTAAAACTTTCAAGGGCCTATTATAGAGCCTAAAATATTACAGCTTCTCAATGTGTACTTGTTGAATGAATGAATGAGTGAAGGAATGAATGAAAGAATTGCTACTGTAAATGTTGAGGAATGGCTTCCTTCAACTTCTAGGGAAACATTGTATACTTATTACAGGGATAATGTAACCCTAGGAGGGCTAAATTTTTACACTAATATATTTCTAGATGTGTACTGTGTTTACAGGGCTTCATCTCGGTCAGGAAAACATCTTTTCAAAACCCATGGACATTTTTCCAGTTTCATGCTATCACAGACATAGTCAGGCCCTGATCTGCAGTCTCCTAACATCTGCTGGCATCATTTCCTGCTCTTCCTGCTCAATAACCTTATTAATCTGCTCTGTTTCCCACCAGCACCATCACACCAACCCCATAATGTTCAGAGTAGAGTCAAAGACTGAACAGAACTTATGGGGCTACTGTGAGAGAGCTGCTAGATAATTCTTGAGCCTTATTTTTGCCTTCCCTTAAAACCATATCATACTTCTTTTTTTTATTCATTAAGTTTATTGTTACAATTTAGGTATATAATATGATGACGTTCATCATTGGGAATTTGTACCTGTACATGATATATCTTGGTTCTTATTTTTTCCCCATTCCCCTGCCCTCCCTTCAACCCCTCCACCCTTCCTTATTTACAAAGACTTTATTTCCATTTTTCCTTTTCTCATATTTTTTCCAAGGTGAAAGGGAAAGTGAAATGGGAGGGGTAGCGGAAAGGGAAGAAGGGAAAGGAAAAACTATCATACCATACTTCTTACTAATTAGTAGTCCTCAGAGGCAAAAAACAAAAAAAAAGCTCTCACTTTTCTCTGTGTCTTTGCACACGCTGGCCTTTTTTGTTGGATAACATGCATTGGTCCTTGAGGATTCAACTCAAGCATCCTCCTGCTCTAGTAGCTTTTCTAGAAAAATCCAGACTGATTTGGATGCCTCTTCTAAGATTCTGCAAGCATCCTGCACACAGTGTACTGAAATTGGAAGCCTTTAAAAATATATTTCTCATCAATTACACCAGCTGCTTGAGAGTAAGAACTCTGCTTTATTCTTCACTAAACCTCTGATGTCCATCCCAGCACCTGGAACACAGTAAGTGGTATGTGTGCATGCTGCCTAATGTACATGTATGTATGTTCACACACACATTTAAAATAGAAAATGACAATGGAAAATAAACATAAAAGAAAACAAAAGCACCTGGGCCTGGAATCTTTGCTTCCCAGAGGTAGCTGGCAGGCAGGCAGGAAATTGCCAATGTTGACTGAGTTCTTGCTCTAAAAAACTGGAGAGACGCCAAAGGAACAGAATATTCTAGCACTTAGAGAGACACTGCATCCCAAGAAAGAAAAAAAAAATCAGTCATTTTAAAAAGGCATAAACCTTTGGAGTCACAGAGATGGAGAAGTATAAATTAACAGCATGCAAATTGTGTTATTATGATGATACTGAGTTTTTAGGAGCTATTTGGAAATACAACCTTTTGGCATTGTTTCCATGCTTGATGAACAAGGACCTGTAAAGAATATAAGCCACCATTGAAGTCCACCTGAGCTAACAATAAAAAATAAGCAGGGTTTGTTTTCAGAGCCTCAACACCCTTTCAGCTACATCCTTTCCCCTCACCCAGCTGGCTGGTTTAGGTTAACAGGTCATATGGAACGTCGGCCGTGGTCACTCCAAGGTCAACTCTGCCCCAGATGGTAGTCCACTGATAGAGCTTTTTGTGTCACTATCTCCCAATTCTGCTGACTCTCTCTGCCCCTAAAATTATGTGCGTGTCCAGGCTCTTGGGACCTACTATCAAAGAAAAGAGGGACATTTGCTGAGTATCTTTCCACATGGCACATATATTTGATTTATTCTCCAAATGCTTCCTGGTATGAGAGAATATGGCCATTTTAGGATGAAATTTAGATGCTGAAAGATGAGTGAGTGGTAGATTCAGTATTCCAACTTCAGACAGCCTGACTCTAAGGATCGAGCTCATTTCACTACACTATGCTATGGGCACTATTTGTGCTATTTTGCTTCATGTGTCTCTCTACACCTTGTGGATGCAGATGTGATTTAGTGGTACAGTGCTTGCTTACCATATATGAGGCCCTCAGTCCTCAGCAATGAAAAAACAGAAGCAGAAACAAAAACCACTACCTTCACTGGAACCTGTAATTCCTTACCTCAAAAAAGTGTCCACCAACACCACAGCAGGTACCATAGCAAAGCTGGCAGATGGGAGAATTCGAGCCATAAGTTTCTTGCAGCTCTCCTTCCAATTACATTAGTTTGGGTAAAATGGAATCCTTCCAGAATTGTCCTAGCAAACATTGTACTGAGTTTTTTGGCAATTGCTTATCACGTGTGATCAAAAGCAAAATTATATGGAAATTTACTGTGAGGTAAAATGAAAACATCTCATCTATCCGCAAAACTGCCTGTATAGTTGTAATTTCATCAGGAAGGGCAAACTTATAGAAAGATAATGGCACTATTTGTTCTCAAAAGCAGGTTTATAAGTGTGACTACATGAGTTAAGGTTAGTTTAAACACTGTAATCTCTTTTCATGCATTTTTAAAATTTTAATTTGTGTTTAAAATATTTAGATGGCTTCTTTGTGCCCATGAATAAATAATCCTATATATCCTTTTTTTGCCCACTTAGCAGAGAAAAACTGATCTATATTTTAATTTTTTGCCATAGCATCACTAAAATCACAGCTTTCCTGGGATCTCAGAAGAGGAAATGTGAGCTCTGCCCTCTGTACCCACTCCTCCCTTGCCCCAACTCCAGACCACAGAAGAAATAAGGAAGATCTTTCTGGAAGGAGAAGGGAGCTTGGCGTAGTGGAGTCTCTGGAAGGATCCAGAAGGATAATGTCATAGGGAAGAACTGCTTCAGGTCTCATTTCTGCTGTAGTCAGTTGCCACAGGGCAACTATCACAGGGCACCCAAAGGGGCATTATTACATCAGCTCCTTCCCTGAGGACTAGGGTCTATACTGCCATAGAAATCCTTCCAAGCTATGTCTGTAGGAACTGTGGGGAGGGCAAATGGGCTCTTTATGACTGAGTACGCAGAATGAACACAGAAGAGGAGTGAAATAAAGAATGGGGTTAACTTGAGGCCTGGGACTGGCATAGGAGTATTGAGAAAAGGAGTCAGAGTTTAGTGTTCAAGACAGATTCACTTTTGCACATAATTTTGTTAGTTACCAACATCAGCTATCCCGAACCCAGCTCCTCCCACTCCACCCACCATCTAAAAGAGAATTTCAAGATTAACAGCAATGATAAAAATTATTTCATACGTATGTTAAAGGAACTTTCCTTTTCTTTGAGAAATACAATAGCACAATAATAATAGCATGATAAATATTATGACAGTTTGTGCATTCTAAACTGTATGTTCAGGGATCCCGAACTTACACAGACACGTGCTTGATTGTTGGCTCTATGATGCTCATAATTTTCATTTTATAGATAGATTCTCTAGTCTAGCACTCAGGAAGTGACTTTTGCGAGGCTGTATTGCCAGCACTAGGGGAATGCCTCTCTGATCAGGGATCCCTTTGCAAGAAGTTTGTAGTTTTATGACAAAGCTTAACATTCAGCTAATCAAATCTCCACTCCATACTTTTTCTCAAAATGAAACTACAGTATTAAAATAGGTAGGTAAGTCTAATGATTCTAAAGAACACTTTATTTAAGAAAACAATACATAATTAGGGTAGGACAGAAAGACTTATTTTTAACCCTAAAATAGCTTATTACTTTCCTCACTAATATATCATTTTGTTAAAAAGAAAGGATTAGAAATTTATTTTGAGATATAAATTGGTTTCAGTAAAAGCCTGTGACCAAAAATAAAAAGTTGGAGAAAGTCCTGAGAGAATGTTTTCCACAGAAGTAGAAATTATAATTAAAATCAACAGTGTGCTTGACAACATTTATCTTAGCTTAATACTAGCTGGTATTTAAATAAAATAAATGTTACTGAAGCACACTGGTTTTGATAAAATATATTTTTGTCTGTTATTTCTTTTAATATTCACAAAAGTCTCATATGACAAAATAGACAAACATTATCTTCCTCAATTTTACAAATAAAGAATTATGATGCTGGAGGAAAAACTTTGGAATGTCTAATATTGTTGAAATGAAAATGCCTGCATGATATTACACAGGCAGTGATTACAGGAGCTGGAGCAAGATTTCAGATCTTCTAATCCTCATTCCTTGCTCCTTCTGCTAGACCAGTCCAGCTGCTCATACCTCTAGGGCTCACCACCTTCAGGGACCCGGGGAAAATGAGAGTGAAATGAGACTTAGCAGTGTTAGGGTAATTTTTGAAAATGTGTACAGTAAAATTGTGCTTGATATGAGGCAGGGAGGGAAAAAAATTAAAAATGGATGAGAGAAGCATGATCCAAAAAGAGATCTCCACAGGCCACACTATGGACTAAGTTGGAAACAAAATTCCTTTTGAAAAGGCTCACCCATCATCCTCAGATAGGTCTGATTCTCCAGTTACTGATCTATAGTCATTATTTCACATATGTTTTATTCAAAAAATATGTAGTAAGTTTATTCTGTGGCAGGTAGGCATTAGTGCCAAGTTTTAGAATTACTCTGGGTTATCAATTAGCTAATGCTGCATAACAGGCCACTCCAAACCTCAGTGACTTAAAACCAGAAGCATTCATTATTGATCACAAGGCTATAGGTCAACTGGTTGATTCTATTGATCTGAGCCAGGCTCACTCATATGTGTCTGTTCCCTTTGTTTCGTACCTAAGTCATATCTGGGAGTTGGCCAACTATTGGCTAGAGCAACAAGGTGACCAGATCTCATCGTTTTTGCCCCATAGCAACCAGTTACAGGGGACCAAAAGATAAAGCAGAATTATGCAATGATTCTTATGGTCTAGTCTAGAAGTTGCAGATTCTTACTTCCACTGTATTCTATTGACAAAAACAAGGAAAAGTCCAAGTCAGAAGTCTAAGAGAAGACAGAATAGAATCCCCATCTTGAGGGTGAAGCTGAAAAGTCACATTGAGGGGCATGAGCACAGGAAACCACGAACAACTGGGGCCACTTTGGCAATCAATTTTATACAAATGATGAGTCAGACAAGCTCCGGCTCTACCATGTTAGAACTCTAGAATTTTGTTGATATAACTTCTACTCATGAATTCTGGTTCACAGATAAAAATCTAATTGCATAATCACATAATGAGCTCTTCAAATTCTTGAAGTCAACTTTCCTATTTCATGTTAGTTGTCTGCTTAAGATAATTGATTGTGTCAAGTTCCTTCCAAACTTCACGATGCGGTAGATAAGGTAGGACTCTGTTATAGTGAGAGTGTTTATATCATATGGCTTCTGAAAGAAGCAAAGAATGAGAAATTATGTCCACGATATGTTGTAACTTGTTTCAGTTTGGAACTACACTCTCAAAGTAACACAGAACTGCCTAGCAGAATAGCTCTGGTGAATACATGTATGTGCATGGTTATGCATTTTAAAATGGAAACTTAATGTCAAATATGAAATGAAATTGAACAAATCAAAAAGCAGGCCAGTGGAAATTACCTTTAAAAGTTAACATGGTGATGAACTAAAATCAAGAAAAAGAGAATTTTAGAGGTACAAAAGCAGGCAAACTGAATTGACCTAAGTTATCTACTGTCCATGGGATTTATGAAAAATAGCTAACAGGTAAGAGATTTCAGGCCATCCACATGGAAGGTGGAACATAAGAATTTCAGCTGAATAAATAATAGTAGTAAAGAAATAGATTCAGTGTAGAAGAAAAAGAGTCAAATTTCTGTAAAGATTGTACCACCTGCCAAAAGGAATTGTCAGACATAATGGGGTGTGTCTTTATCAAAGAAAATTAACACCATCCTACCTTTAGCTACCTTTAAGTAATAGAGGGATAATACATTGTATTTCCTTTGAGCGTGGCCAGAAAATAATCACAAAAATTTCTACTAGAAAGTTCTAAGAGCTCCTTAAAATAAAACAAACAAGAACAAATAAAAAGATGTGCTCACATCGCAAGTATAAATGATAATATGCTTGTTTCTCCAATATCAGTAGCATTATTTGGAGGAGAATCCATCTCCAAGGCCAGATTAACTATCAGATTACTAAGGAAAATATTTGAAGGATTTCAAAGTGTCTGCGCTGCAAAAAGAAGTAGCCCATTATGGGGCCCTGGTTCACAGTAAACTTATACTGATGTTTTTCACTAAAAACACCACCTCCCAGTTCGAATACCCGTTTTACTCATCAACCTTAGCCCTGAATTACTAGGACAACTATTTCCAAAATCTAAATTCAACTCTAAAAGACACAGACATGCGACCACTGCCACTCCATCTCTGAAATCAATTCCAAAAATATTTTTTCAGCATATTTTGAATAATAAAACAATATTAGAACAAGTGGGTGGCCTCCTCTAGTAACTGCTTTGAAGGAAGTTTTGGATATAGGCTGGGCCACTTGTGATCTAACAGGCACTAGAAGACAAGCCAGCCTGCATTCTGATTGAAAATCTTAGGGTCTGGGTCAGAAACCAGTGCCTTAGGCCAAATCCACTCCTCAGCCTGTTTCGATCAATTGAGTTTGGAACACAGCCTTGCCCATTTGTTTATGTATTGTCTATGGCTGCTTTTGCCTACAGTGGCAGAGATAAGAGGTTGAGACAGAAACCTTGCAACCTGCAAAGCCCCAAATATGCATTATCTGGCACTTTACCAATAAAGTTCACCCATTCCTAATTTAGGCTATTACCACCGTGTGTACTAGCTAAAATCAACTCCTTTAGTTTATAGTCGTGGCTCTGTATTATGTGTGGACTGATTAGGGTTCTTATTTGTATTGCTTCAGTGTGTTTACTTTAAAACCTATTTCACTGAAAAACAAGGCAGAGACAGAAAATTACACAAATAAATGTGTAGTGGAATGAATTCTTGTAAGACAAAAACTCTTATACCACCAGGAAGATCAAGAAATAAATGTTGCCAGCTACTCCAGGTGCCCTCCTTGTCTTCTTAATCTCAATTAGAAAATCCTCCCTCTCCAAAGGCATAATCAGAATGTTAACTTGCATGGCGATCCTTTCGATTTCTTTAGGGTTATCCCCCAAGGGCTCCTTCCTATACACTAATTTTATCTTACTCATTTCTTTTTAAATGCATGTCTTTTTAACCACTTTAATCTGCAGTCCTCCCCTCTCCTATTCTTACCACTTTCTTTTCCTTACCATTTGTCTATTAAAGGCTCGAGGTCACTTGAGTATGAGAATTGCCAACAATCTAGATCTTTCTCACTGGATACTCAAGGTGTGGTTTGACATGTTCCTCTGTCATATTTGCTGAAAATTGGAAGCTGATCAAACTTTGTTGGGCATGTTGCTTTTTATGTAATTTTCATATGGAAAGGCTTCAGAAAACAAATGGGAGTCACATGCCATTTTCATAAACATGAAAAAGTCATGACAACTAAATAAAATGGTAAGACTGCAGAGCCTTATGATTACACCCCTTTTTTGTTTGATCTCAACAAATATCTTTTAGGGTAGATGGGGATCTATTAGGGTCCTGTTATACAAAGGAGGAAAGGGAGGCTCAAGATGGTAAAGGTCCACCCAATATCCTTCCCCCCAACAGTGAGGGGGGCAGGAGCAGTAGCTGGATCTTCCGCAATAAAATAAACATACAAAGTGTTTCTAGAGTTAGTAAGCTGATCAGTTTGGGGAAATGGATGAAAGCTTTAAAAAAATGAATATTATGAACAAAAAGAGTTCTGGTTACAATGTCATTTTTGGACAAGAAGTGTACAGACCAGGCAGAAAAAGGTAAAAATGGAGGTAGAGTTGGCAGGGCCTTGAATTCTAGACGGAAGGAACATATTTGTGAAAGTCCTGAGGTAAGTAAAGGATTCTCAAAGACCTGGAGCACTGTTGTACAGAGGCTGAGAGCTGACTCTGAGCTAGGCTGACTGGCTTGGAATCCAGCTTCTGCCTCTCGCCAGTCTATGCGGCCTTGGGCAACTTATTTAAGGAGCACCACAGTTTCGCCAGCTGTAAAACAGGAATGAGAAGCAATGACAACTTACCCACCCCTCTGCTACATCAAAATTCCTTTGAGTGGGTGTCTTATAAACAACTATTGATTTCTCACAGTGCTGGAGGCTGGCAGTCCAAGAGCAAGGCAGATTCAGCATCTGGTGAGGGCCTCAATTCTGGCTTTTTGTTGGAGCCTTCTTATTGCATGCTTACATGGTGAAAAGGGCTAGTGAACTCTCTGAGGACACAAGGATATACATGTCAGTCATAAGCGACCTAACTTCCCAAACGCCCCACTTCATAATACCATCACATTGGTGATTAGATTAGAACGTGCAGATTTTGGAGGAACACAACCAGATTGTTGTTTCAAGATTATGATGATGTTTAAAGAAGTTAGTTGATATAAAACAGAACAGAGAGAATATACATTCAGCAGAAAATAAGAATTTACTGAAAGGGAGGGATGAAGAGAGGGAGAGAACAAAAGAAAGTGAAAATGCTGAGCAAACAGAGAAGTTGGCGATTACAGTATCATTTTTGGACTTCAGCCTAGAAGTAGTGGCAGACCTTGAAGGTGCTGCATGAGAGAATGACAGGGGTAAAAGGGTCAGAAAAATAAAAGTCCAAGATAGCAACGATACTAATATTTTAACCTGCTACACGCTTCTGAGGAAAAGAACTACCAGCAGTTAAACAAATGACCAGGTTAAAAACAAAAGCACCCACATAAGAATCATTTCTTTCTCCACAGATAATGAATCATCAGCTATGAATTCAACAAATTTTAAAAGATGATTTAGAGGCTAGATAAGCCTGATAATTGAACTGTGATATATCTGTCCTTGCAAAATAGTTATTTGTACCTGTATCCCAATCCTAGATTGGGTCATAATCCTACCTCAGGTTAAGGACTAAGTCTTACTCGCTTTGCAGCCCCTGCCCTGCTCCTTGCTGAGTAGGCACTCAGGACATTCTTGTTGCAGTGGGTTGAACAATTCTGTGACATTTGACCTCAGAACTGTCTCCATTCATGCTGCTTCAAAGCTATTTTGGAGAACAACCCAAATAACACCCAGCTGGGAAAATCAGCTACTTTGCAGGGATACAATCAGGGTAGAGGCAGACCTTCGTTATTAACTCATGAATGATTGTTGCAAATTACATGAATTTCCAACAGGAGCTGCTGCTTGGGGAGGTTCTAAGGCTGTAATATGCTGTCAGACTGCCTCACTGCTACATTATTGTCTGCCTGGGAGCCCTGAAAGAGTCAGTCTTCCAGTTGGTTGGGCCCTTCCATTTAGCATAACTACAAAATGAATACTTTCTTGATGAGTCTGATACTTTTGGTAAATTTCCCAAAGAGTTAGTTTTAGTAGCTACATTTGATCACATCTATGTGAAGGCCATTAGGAAGAGACATACCCTTGATAATCTGTTCTCTGTTGACCTAATGAGCCATCAGATGTCATGAACATGACCACATTCATCTTTCCCAGGGTCATATTCCACTTCTACCATCACTACTTGCTATATGATTGTGGCTGTGGACATCACCTTTTTCCATTTTAAGTTTATCATCTCTAAAACCCTGCTTATAGCAAGTCCCACTGCATAGGACTGTGGAAGATAAAAGGGTATACTCAACCACTTTGCCCAATGCCAAACATACAGATAAGAGTTCAATCAGTGCAAAATTGCAATTCCCTTCCTAGAATCATTGAAGCAGTGAATTCCAGTCCCAGTTTTACACTGTCCCAAATTCTGAAAACAAACTGTTAATTCACTTTAATTTTAAAAGTGCTGCACAGCACTTTTAAGAGGAGTGGGAGGGTGTCATAGTGTTTGCAATCCTAAAAAAGGTTAGGAATCATAGCCTAGGAGTGGATTATTTAGGTCTGGTACTGGTGTCCCAGCAAGACACTCCAGAAATTGTTCTGCTTCTCTTGGATCACAGAAAACTTCAACAAAACACACAGAAAGAGGACTCTTCTGAGATACACAACAAGAATTTTATAGGAGATGGAATTCCAGAAAAGGACATGAAAGCTCTGGCCAAACTTTGCTCAAAAAACCCCAGGTTAAGGACAATTCCTCAAAATAATCACCAAGCCCCTGATGCCTGGTTCTGATGGTTACCTCAAGTATCTGTGTGATTTTAGGCAAATCACTCAACTTCTCCATATTCCACTAATATTCACCTCGTGTAAAAGAGGAAGTAAACATGAAAAGTTGAAAGTACTAAACATCTACTATCAATGTGTTTACAATGTTATTGTAATAGTACAGTGTCAGGACATGTGATTCCACAGATTTGCTTCCATTCAAATCTTTCCACTCATTTCCTGGACAATTTCTTTAACAATTGTTTGACTCTATTTCCTCTTTCTGTAAAATGAAGATTGAAAAAACTCTACCCTATATCTCATCTCCTTCAGCCATCTATATAATAAATTCACAATACAGTGTACATTCTCAACAAAAGTGAAGTTCTTTCTCTTCATTTTACTGCTAGTGTTCCAGTAAGGAGTTTCGGCTAATAAGAGTGATCATTCACTCTCCAAAAATTCTGTTCCAGGGAGCCCACAGAAACCGTCCACAAAGATCTGGGTCCAGCTTCATGGAAAGGAATTTCCCAGAATTTGGCTCTTCTTCTACAAGCTCCTTACTTGGTTATGCTTTCCAACCCAGACATATTTCACACAAAAGTCTCAAGGGAATTGAGTGTTATCTCTGGCCTGGTCTGAGACACAAAGCCATCGGCAGAACCTAACTTCTAAGTCTGCCTCTGCGTTGCGTCACACCTAACCACAAACCCATCCAAGCTTAGATTCTCTACACCACTTTCTTTTCTCCTCGGACTTAAACTCATGGGCCTTCAATGACCTTTGAAAGCTTACAAAAGACAATCCATTCTCTCTTGTGTCGCCTCTGGGCTGTTTCCCTAATGAGGGAACAGAAGTATGGAGAAGGCAGTTTAGGAATAAAGTCAAATCATCCAACATAAATCATTCCTGCATTGTTCTGGAATGTATGGCACATGTTTTCCTGGGAGCAAATT
This sequence comes from Heterocephalus glaber, assembly GCF_000247695.1. The sequence goes on from NW_004624866.1 coordinate 231,660, forward strand.
TATCTTCTTAATTGGGTTTTATTTAGGCAACTATTGAAATTAATTTCCATTCCCTGAGCACATTCCATTTGATAGCGATGGCAGGCAGCCTGGGATTAAATTTTTGCTATGAATAATCCACAGAAGAAATCATTCATGTGGCTAATCAATAAAAACATATCATGGAAATAGAAGATACTTAAGATACTTCAGATGAGATCCAGTGTGTTCGAAGTGGTATGGCTGTAGCCTCAAGCTCTATCTCAGAAATAATACTCAATGTCCACTGAACAATCAACAATCAACAAAAACTTGCCTTCTTGCCTGCACATTTGGTCTTAATTCTCATCCTGGCGCCATTCCCAAACTTTCCATCCCCATCGGGCTAAAGTTACTCTACTCTATCTAAGATGCAATCGTTACACTGCTCTTTGCCACCTTTGCTCAGGCCAAGGCTCAAAGGCCTCAATGCTTATTGTCACACTTCCCAGCCAGAGAATGTTTATTTCCTGTAGTCCTTAGATTGAGCTCTATTTGGTGGGTTGACTCTGCCTGTGACCAAGAAAGCAGCTGAATCACAGGGTGGTGAGTGTTCTCAATCAACACAAGGCAACCAGATGCTTAGAAAAAGGCATTTATGAAATATAGTCAATAAATATTCACATCCAATTGTGGTCTCTTTCTTTAGAGAGAATACAAAGAAATCAGCAACATATGATTAGCTCTCCATCCATGGAAGGAATTTCTCAGAATTTCCATTTGTGACCCACGGTAAGGGTGGCACACGAAGCCCGGCGCTGCAGGTACATGCCTGAGCTATGAAGAAGATGCTACTGGGTCTCCTTTGCCCATTGTCCCAGTTGTATTCTTAGACACTGAATTTAGCAAACCTCCTCAGCCCTGGCAGTTTACAAAGGGCCAAATCTGTAATTGGTCAGTCATTTGAAATTCATTGATCAGAGCATCAGGGATGCTGTCTGACGAGAGAAAAGAAACAACTCTGACTATAGCAGCATTAATCAACAGTTCTTATCATAAACACATAGTACGTATAAGTAGACAGAGGGCCAACATGGTAATAAATTTAACAGAATAATTATCACCAAGGAATTTGACTCAATGTGACTTAAGTGATTTTATTTGGGGAGGAAAATTTGGGGGAAAAACATTAGGACAGCAATACAGGCAATGGTTAAGACAGAGGCTGTGGGGTTAGACTTGAATTCAAGCAGCAGGTGTATTATTTATCAGCTGTGTGACTTTGAGCAAGTAATTTGACTGCAAAGCCTCAGTTTCCTCTTACGTGCTCAGTGGAGTGTGGCACATAGTAAAACCCTGTTAAAAGTAAGTAATAGTAAAGTTGCGAATACCCAAATGTTAGGGAACAGTTTTGGTCTCAGTTTAAATTTGGAGGGGTACCAATTATTTCCAAAGTTCAAAGCAAGATACCTAATATCCTGAGTAGGATTTACGAAGCAGATGTTCTAAAACTGTATTAAGACCTTGGTTTTTTCACCCACTGTGGCTATAAAAAATTAGATATGACTGGGAACATTGAAGATTGGAGAGAAGTTTAGTTTTTGCCTTTGTTTTTTGAAATGTCTACCCTTGTGTCAGCTTCAGCACTAACAAAAGAGACCGTAGGACATCACCTGGTGAGCTTATTTTATGTATCCTCCATGTTGAGCAACAGAGTAAATGAAAACTGGGCCATACCTGAGAGATGCAAGGGGCAGGAATCAGAGTGGGCAAAAGCGGCCCGTGGAAGAAGATAAGAGACTGCTGGAAAGGAGTTGCACCCACAGAGAATCCCACCTGCGGGCCACGTAAAAGAGATGGCAGCAGAGCAGGGAGGCCTTCTGGACCCTCGCTGAGAGAGACAATTGGTCAGAATTCTCAGATGCCACTCCCATATGCCCTGTGTCCTCCCTTCCTCCTGCATAATCACCCAATAGGGCAAGGCCTGTGCGTATGATAGAACAACATCCCCTCACTAGGCTGCTAATCAGATGACTTTGAGTTGATCAAAGAGGAGATTTCCTGAGTAGGATTCACATAATTCATTGAGCCTTTACAAGAAAGTAAAGTATGTGAGAGGCGGTGTCCTGCTGTCCTAGAAGATGAAGCTTCCTGGGTTCTGGAGCTGCAAGCAAACACATTTTACCAACCACATGTACCTGGAAGAAGACCCCAAACCACAGACGATGCCCCACTTCTGGCCAACACCTGGATGGGAGCCAAGTGAGACACTAAGTAGACAACTCAGTAATGTCTGACCTATACAAACCGAAATAATGCATATACATCATTTCAAGCTAGTAAGTCTGTAGCAATTTTTTTCACCATAATAGAAAACCAACATGAGGACACCCTGGAGCAGTGATGGTGTACCTTTTAGAGCTTTCAATGGTAACCAACAGCTCCCTGCAGCACACATGCCATAGGTTTGCCACCACTGCCCTAAACAAACAAGGAAACCTCGGCAGAAGCATACTGGAGATAATTAGCAGATGGCCAGTACGAAGGCAGGTGAAACAGATAGCCAGCCAAAGAGTATCACGTTGGTGACAGGCTCGGCAGGTGATAGATCCTCAGCAATGGGGTGTGAAGGAAGAACACCAAAAACTCAGAAGGACTCCATGTGAGAATCAGCTTCAATCTTCTGGCTGACCTTCAGTGTTCTAGAACCAGCTCACAATGCACCAGCCATGTGAGACTTTTCCATTCTCCTACCTTCCTTTCATACTCATCCCCAACTTGAACCCACTGATGTGGGCGTAAGGGTCAGAAACCATGGTCAGGAGGCTGGAAGGAGAATAACAGAAATGAAATACTGTGAAATGCAGAAGAGGCCTGTCAGTTCCTCCCCTCTACCAGCTTTCTACTTACACAATTTCCTAGTTTTGATCATTATGCTAAACTGCACCCCACAAAAAAAACCCAAATCTACATTTTTCCTTCTAGTTAAAGTGACTAGAGAATATTTTATTATCTGAAATAAGAAGCCACATTCCAGACTTAGCCAACATTTTATCCAAGAGTAAGAGGAAAACTGACTGGGTTTATTAAAAGCATTATTAAGAAAATAACCAAACTAGTCTGTTCTTTGAACATAAGAATTGCTAGGATGTTATTGATGATTAATGCACACAAAAGTCTTTGTTTCCTTGTTTCTAGGTAAAAATCATAATGTTCAGAGAATGAAGTGAGAAAACCATACCCATGTTAGCTGGAGAAAGCATTGAAATTGACATAGTATAACAACAGGTTAACACTGATCAGGCCATGAGCAAAAATTCTGCTTTTAAGATAGTTTTGAGTTCTGGTTCAATAAGGATCTCAGATTTTGGTTTCTTCTTGAGAGAAGAGGACACAGGCTGGGGTCTTCAATATAGCTTTCAGATTGAAATCTATAATGATGACAACAGCTCTCCTAGGAGCCCTGCTTCCTCAATGAAGTGGAAAGGACTTTTGCTCACTGAGAACCAAACATTCTCCCAAGATAACTCATTTATTCAATGCACATACATTTGAGAACTGTCCTAGGCAAGATACAGAGTTTGCCTAAAAGTCATTGTGTTCACTGCTGACAAATTGCTTTTCAGTGGAGTAATTTTAACATAAATTCCCTTCCTGAAGGGAAGCATTCATGGTATGCACATACAGGCACCAAAGACACTCCCCCTTTTCAGGGTGTCCATGTTTCTTTAAAGTAGGAGAAACTGACCAAACTGAATTTTTACTCATACTCTTATGAAGGAAATAGCAGGAAAAATGTTGGGCCATAGAGAGCCTCAAAGAGCAAGCCAAGAGAATGAAGATGAGACTAGCAGGATAAAAGGAAGGGCTGTAAGTGGGACCAAAAAGGAAGCAAAGAGAAAAATGGACCCTAGCATCCATGTGATTTCTGTAGTTTCCTTCTGGTGAGAGCCAGGCCTGGAGAATGAAGCCTGAAGGGAAGAGCCACATCACCACTGTTTGTCCTCAGCATGAAAGAAGTGGCCACTTACACAGGCTCCTTCTTTGAGCAGTTTTATTTGTTCTGAACGTGTCGCAGCTGACCACCGCATAGTCTAACCATGAATCATCTGAAGTTTCTCTCAAGGTCTCTGATTCCCACCTACATTCCCGGCCTGTGACATCCTTTCATCTACTTGTCAAAAATGTACACTACATTTAAGACCTAACTCAAAACCCACCATTCCATAAAGTCCATAACCACTTCTCTTGGATGCAGTTTTCTAGTATATTACATTTAGGAGGAAAGGAGAAGAGAATTGACAGGCTGAGATCATGTACTTTTTACAAAGGATTGGATTGGAAGGCCTCTGTTCTGTTTGAGTTGTCTCTCCCTGTGTAAGAAACCACCCCAAAAATACAGTGGCTTGAAACAGCCATTTTATTATGCTCCTGAATTCTAAGCATCAGGGATTTGGAAAGGGCACAGTAGAGACAATTCTCTGTTCAACCTGTGTGGGGCCTTGTCTGAGGGTATTTTCATGGCTGAGAGTGACTCAAATAACAAAAAGCTAGAATATCTTAGTTTGGAAGATCTACTTTGCAAATGCTTTCTTCACTTATGTGTCTGTTGCCAACTTGGAATAACAAAATAACAGCTCTTCCAGGAATCAACCAGAGTGCCCATATGTGGCCACTCTAGCATGGTGATTCAAAGGTAGTCAGACTTCTAGAATACAACTCTGTCTGGCCATTTATGACCCATTCTTGGGGACATTATAGCACTGATCTGTTATTCTCTCTTGATCCAAGAAAACACATTCTAGGGGTGGGCAAATAGACCCCCTATCTCTCAATGAAAGGATGACACTGATTTTACATTTGTGTACAAAGCGCACCACAGATGCAATCACATATTTAATTCTCACAGTAATATTTATAGAATATTAATATTTCTTCATAGATGAGGAAAACCAAGGTTCATAGAAGTGAAGCAAGCAAATTAAGTCTCAATAGAGAAAAAAGTTGAAGGTTGTCTCATTTCATCCCACCAATCTTTCCATGTAGACTTGCTGCTAACCTTAAGCCATCATCACATTGACACTTTCATAATCCAAAACTCTTTAGTATCATAGATTATACCTCTTGTTTGCTTGCTACATATACATACATACATACTTAAATTAATAGTAGGGCTTGTCATTAATGTGAGCCAAATGACTGCTATCCCCTTCTGCTAAAAACATTGTATCCTTCTCTTACTTCTCTCCTTACACTGAATACATAAACAAAATACATTGGCCCAAAAGCTATTCTCTCTCCAGGAAAAAAGAGACAGAGTATAGCAGAAAGTCAAGCACAGAAAACTAGACGCTCCTCCTAACCTTGAAGGAAAAAAGAGAAAATGATCATTCATTTATTCAGCAAATGTCTAGAGTATCTATGATGTGTCTAACATTGTTTTAAACGATGGAGGTATGTCAAGTCCATGCCCTTATGGATTCACATTCTAGGGACTTAGATGGACTAATCAGTAGATAAAAATATAATATAATGTCAGATAATGATAAGTGCTATGAAGAAAAATAATACAAAGCAAAGGTGCAGAAAGCAGCTCAGTACTGCTTCAGACAGGATGTCAGAGAAGGTAATTGGAGACGTGATAGAGGAAATGAGCTTAGAAAGTCAGTTGAGGGTCTGATGTGTAGGCCACAGTAAAGAGCTTGAACTTCATCCTGAGTATGATGAGTAGGATATAAGAGTTTCAAAGCAACACGGGGAGAAGTGTGACAAGATTTGATTTACATTTTCTAAAGTTAGTTTGTGATACTCTGAACATAATTTACTATAAAGGAGCATGGCAGATTAAAGACAGTCACAGATTTTTTTTGACACTCTTCATTGAGAAGTAAGGTTTATTTTTATTCTCCTGGAATCTGAGAATGCTCTGTGATTGTTTTGACCAAAAGAATATGGTAAAAATGATGCTTTGCCAAGTTTTCCTGGCCTATGTCTTAGACATTGACAGTTTCCACCTCTAGGGTCTGGGCACATTCATCCATGTAACCTGGCCACCATGCTGTGAAGAAGCCCAGGTGACCTCAAGAAAAGGTTCCTATCAGAGGAACTGAGGCTCTCACATGTCAGTCCTGTCTAAGCTCGTAGCCAAGAGCAAACACTGACGTGCCAGTCACATGAGTGGACTGTGTTGGATGTGGACCCTCCACCCTTAGCTAAGCTGTCCTAAGTGAGGATGCAAGGAGCAAAGGAAAGCAATCCTCCTCAACTCTCCTGGTCCCTGACCCACAGAACTGTAACAATGAGCTTTTGTGTACTTTTCCACAAAACAATCAATAAGCAGAACAAGGAGATGAAAGAAGAGGAACAATGAGGAGGATATTGTAGTAATCTAGAGATGACAGATCATGGGTTTGGGGTGCTGTCAGTGGGAGCTGAAAATTATTAAGATTTAGGATGTATTTTTACATAGAAAGAAATGATGACTACATATGGTTGCCTAAAATCTTGCAGAGAAAGAATGGTAATCTAAAATTAATGGCAAAACATTACGTTATTAAAAGTTTTACTGAATGTCAGGCATTGTTTTAAGAGTCATATATGTCTTTAAGCCTCATAACAACCTACAAGGTAAGTCCTCTTGATACCCATGGGTTACATATGAGGAAACTGAGGCACAGAGAAGTTAACTATCCTAAGGTTTTAATTTGAGGAGGGTTTGTCCTGTACACTTGAATAGAAGCTGTCTATCTCCAGAATTTCATGTCCATGTGTGCTATGATCTTGGTTATTCCAGTAATTAGTTATATGACCTTTGGAAAGTTATTTGACCTTCCAGGGACTCAGTTTTGTAATCTATAAACTGAAGAGATCAAAGAAGATGATCTTTAAGATCTCTGCAAACTGGAACATCCTCTGATTCTAAACGCAAGAATCCTTAGAATTTGGTATGTTTAATTCTAGAATTCAGACTGGATAACTTCAAGGGTAACCATGAGAAATCAAAGACAGAAAGTTTATTACAGACCCACAAGATACTCCAGGCCTGTGTAATATAAGAAAGATAAGGTACTTTGTAACCGACCCTCCAAGAAAAGATCACATACCCAGAGTTAGCTGTGGATTGTCTCCTTCTCCTCTCCTCAAATTCTGTATCCCAGTGTGATCAGCAAAAGTGTCCAGAAGTTCAACCTCCAGATTCACATAATCCTGACTACAAAACTTCAAATTCCCACTGGAGTCCCATTACAGAGCAAGCTCATCACAAAAGATACAAAGCTTTTGTGAGTTCTAACCATAAGTCTATGGCGCTTCTCATATCACCCAAGCATGTTACCAAAAAATCAGAGTAATAGTATACTGAGGTTGGTTTCCAGTTCCAAGTGTCTCCTCATTTATCTCAGGTTATTTCAAACTCCCAAGATACCATGAAGACAACTATGATTGCAACTATGAAAGTATTTTGATCTTCTTAAAGGAAAAGGAATATATATGCTGAAAGAGACTGAAGAATCACTTTTTCACCAGCATAATAGAATTTTTCCTGAAAAACAAAACCAATGAGTTAACTTTTTAAGTGTTTATCACACATGAGCTCTGTTTTTTTGTTTTTTTGTTTTTTGTTTTTTGTTTTTGTTTTTGTTCTTTTGGTACCGAGGATCAAACTCAGGACCTTGCACTTGTGAGGCAGGCGGCGGCACCACTGAGCTAAATCCCCAGCCCCATGAGCTTTGTATTTTGCATGAATTCTTTCCTTTGACATTTATCATGATATCACCTTCCATTTTTCAGATGAGGACACTGATATCTAGAAGCAAGAAAGTGGAGAACTGAGATACAAGTTCAGGCAGTAAAACTCTACAATATGGGCTCTCAACCACTACGACTTGTCTCCTGATCTCTCATGTATATACTGCGTGATAACGTCACATGAGAGTGAAGCTCTCTCGAGACCAAAGACCACAACATAGACCCCTCATAGCTTGAAAGGCAATTTTTCTGAAGCTACAAGGTGGTAGGTGTCCTTTGGGGACTTGTCCCATTCCGTATGTAGCACGAACATTTTACATGGAAAGATCCGAAAAGCTCTTGTACAACTGTCTCATTCATATACCAAGAGGAAAGCTTGTTTCTATCATTGGAAAAATTGTAAGACTTTGATGGAGCCACAGTTAGTAGCATCATTGTACTTTTAAAAATACCAAGCTAGGGAGCTCACTTTTTCTACTTCCAGCTTACATGGCTTTGGTTGGCTAAGATTTGAACTGACCCATTCATCTTGCCATGGTCTCTGCCATTGTCTTGTTATGTAAACTGCATCAGATCTCCATAGGAATCTGGCTGCATTTCTGTCTGCCTTTCTTTTTCCATATGGCTAAGTGGCCAAGTAATCAAGCCAATATCGACTGCAGACCTGCTTCATTTATTTTCTTGCTGCTCTCCCTATGCAGTGGGTTTTACTGGATTAGGCAAGACATGATGATGAAATGATTCTCCCACTATTCTGTCCTTTGTTCACTGAACTGCAGCATTCCTCTTCTTCCAGACAAGCCTAGCAATAATGGGGCCACAATTCAGTAGGTAGAATAGTGATGTGTTTAAAGTCAATTAGCTCTGCGTGGCTTTGTTTCATGACTCCCAGCCTCTGTCCTCCTGGAAAAGTCATGTACCCTCAACTTGAGCAGGGATGTTCTCTTGCTTTCCTTTAGTGTCCTTGTTTCTCTTTCTCATGGCTCTTGGAGTAAGCTGCCCCAGGATATCCAGACCTACATTTGCTCTTCTCAAACATGATCACAAATGTCTTTAACTTTTGCTTGTGTCTTTTTATGTGCGGTTTGTTCAAAGGGATTCACATACAGAGGCTTGAGGCTTATGGAAGAACAGACATTGTGGGCTTTTGTCTGAGCTATCTATGCCAAGGCAGCTTTTACTAGAGAGTCATACATTAGTGAAAGGGACATTCATGTAGCCAATAATAAAGTAAAATTTGATTTTTCATTTGTCAGTTTTGTTTATGCATAAAACTTCCTAGCAAACTTCCTATAGTATAGGTGGTTGGTACAAAACAAAAGTTATGCCTCCCTAGGTCCTCAGAGTTTGCTACATCTTAATATCACCAATATGTCACACCGAATCCCTAGCACATTATTTCAACTTTTATCAGAGAGCTCTACATTTATCTATCAAACATCAGCCCAGTTTAATTAAAAAATAGTACTTTTTTCTCATCTGCTATTTTTATTTATGCGTACCTCATAAAACTTATTTAAAAAGAATGCTTGAACCAACACAGTATCCAGGCATTCTTATTTTCTGCTGTAATGCTATCAAATCTTCACCTGATTCCTGATAATTATCTTTTCCCTTTTAGAGACAGAAACCAGAAAGAACATTCTCCTACTGCTCTTGAGGAGGAGTGGCAAAGTGAAGATCACATTGACCACTTCCACTCAAGGGCCATCAACCAAACTGAGAAGGGGGCAAGTTACAGTTAATATTTTAAGAAAGCTATTCACTTTATACATTTGTCCTTATGAGCAACATGAAAATTGGGTTTTAATAGAACTGTTTCTATGGAGGAAAAACCCAGAAGCCTATGAGGTCCAAATGAACTGACACGTTTTCAACAACATCACCAGAGACACAAGTGCCATGAAGCCTCCTGTTGAATCACCCAGCCAGCCCCTCAGCCCAATTACAGAATCTTCAAGATCATATAATTTACCTCATAGAGAAATATTGCTCACAAACATAGCAGAATCTGGTCATTAGCCTCTCTTCCCACAGCTGAACATTTCTGAACACCGAAATATCTTTCACTCTCATCTATCTCTTGCCCGTATCATCATTCTGCCAAGTCAACTAATAAGTCTAAGAACTCTGAAAAATCTTTATCTTCTCGAGTGTTTTGCATTAATCACCATACCATTATGATAGGTCAAGACAGTCATCACCTTGAACCACCACCAGTCTCTCTAGAACATTAACCATCCCAACTTGAATATTAGACATGGTTTCCAAGCCTTGTGCCTGATCATGGAGCTCTGGATGTGCTCCAGATTGTCAAAGCTATTGTTTAAATGGTACCACAAGGGAACACTATTTCAGACATGCTATGGCCACCACTGAGTGAAATAAGTCCTTCTCCTTTTTTAATATAAGTGCTAATAACTCTTTAGGGAAAGCCATAATTGTGTTACATTTTTAGCAGCTGTTGCTCCATTTTCAGCACCAGTGACCTCCCTATGTGCAGGTAGTCAATGACTTGACTTTAACAGAGAAAAGGTAAGAAGATGACCAGAATTCTGACTCCTTCCTTCACTGAGCCTAAACTTCTCCCTGATTCCAATAGCCAGCTTTTCAGTTCACAGGTGTAATGGCATTAACCTTTTCTGAGGTCCACATTGTAGCTGGTATGGGTGGGAGTCCAGCTTAAGTATTGGTGCAAGACCACTAAAGATACAGCGAGGGACATCTAGAAGCAAAGCAAGTGAGACATAGTGGGAGCTTTCAATAGCATTTTGTTGGCCATCATCCAACAAAGTACTTAAAACCTTGCCCAAGTTTATATAGATATTTGGTAGTAGAGATGGATAAATGTGTCTAGGTAGTGCTCTCATTTACTACTTTATATTCTAACTGGATAGGTGAGTATTTCTGAAATTATAATCTATAGCCCATACATCAGAACCTTAAAACAAGGATTCTTAGATGACATACAAGCTTTATTGAATTAAATACTCTGATGGGACCCTGAAATAATCTTTTTCACAAACTCCCCAAGTGATCCTCAAGTACATTATTTTATGCCATAATACCATCAAATCTTCATCCAAATACTGATAATTATCTTCTCAGTTTAGAGGTATAAACCAGAAAGAATGATATTTTAAGGTACACTAGTTAGACCATTCTCCATCTTGGAAAATAAGAGGATAAAGACCAGAGACTGCTTTAGAAAAGTAATAAATTCTATTAGATAGATAAATGGAAAATGACTTCTCACCTAGTCTTTAAGATTTGTTAGAATGTCAAAAAGAGAAAAGGAAAAGAGGAAAAAAAAGACAAAAACCTCACAAAATATCAGACAGTGATTAAGTAACAGTAATCACTATGGAAAATTTTTGATAAATACTGATTGGTCCCATGGAACTAAAAATAAGATCAAAAGATTCAAATAATTGCTAATCACTGTTCTACTAGTAAACAAGACTATTGAATACGCTATAAAGCCCTCAGCCTCGGATTCCTCTATGATTTCATGACCTGAAATTATTAAATAGAGTTCAAGAAGCAAGATAGTGCTCCATAAGTAAATATAAATCAATCATAAATGACTTTGTATTCCTTGATTAAGAGTTTAGACTTCACTTCCTTTAAGATAAAAAGTTGTGACAGTTAATAGTTTGTTAACTCTTTTGTTGTTGTTGTTGTTGTTGTTAAGAGAATGGAGTTGGACTTCATTTCCCAGCCTCCCTTTAGATAGGTGTAGTCATGTGACTGATGATTAACCAATGGGCTATAGATAGAAGTTTTGCAAATCTACTTTCAAGCTTAGGCCATAAAAACTTCTCATATCATAGTCCAGTTTCTTTTTTTCCCCATGCAAACATCTAGAAGTTAAAAACCATAGAAATTTAAATTGATAGAGTCAAAAGAGAGAAGGAGCCCAGGTACCTGGGTCTTCATGTTGAAAGCTTCCATTACATGTCATATTACACTAACACATAAGCAATAAATACATTTGTATCCTTTTAGGAAATTAAAATCTGGGACTTATTTGTTAGAATTCTGCATTACCCTAGCTGAAATGGCAGTGATATTACACTACCTGGAAAAAATTGAATACAAAAGGTAAACGAAAATATGGGTCATATACAAGGAATCTTCCATGTGTTACATTTTAAAAGCACAGTGATCAAGGACATTAATGAACAGATAGCTTTGAATGACTTCTATGAGTCATTTGATTCCACAACCCATTTATGTTTTTGTTTTTATTTTTTTTCCGGTACTAAAGATTGAGCTCAGGACCTTGCACTTGCCAGCCACTGAGCTACATCCCCAGCCCTATAACCCATTTATGGATAGGTGAACATCCATCAACTATTCAAATTGAGGGATTGTTTTCATATATTTAATGAACACTACCAACTTATATTACCTGTCATAGTAATCCGGAATTGTCCACTAGCTCAAGATATTTTTCTTTATGTATAAATACCATTTTGCTGCATTTTAAAAAAATACTTAAATTTTTAGAAAAGAAGTTCACAAAGATATTCTCTGAACAGCTGGTATGACAATCTGCTAGTTTCCCCCTAAATCCACTCTTCTCCTCTTCCAAACTATCATTGCTTTTTTTAGGACACCTGCTCAACCAGTTAGAACTATGTATCCAATCTCTCTTGCAGGTAGGCATGACTAGGTGGTAAGTTCTGTCCCATGGAATCTGAATGGATGTGTAACCACCTCCAGCCAGATACAACATGTGCTAATGTAATTGACGGGGCAATATTTTTCAGACTTGTTGGCAGGTGCACTCAGTAAACGTTAAATTTCTTTCTACCCCATTTAATCTCAGTTGTAATTTCAAAACACTATGTTTACTATGACACTGTTTTCTGAGTGTGAGAAAATGGAAGTTAAGGGCAAGGAACTGAATTTTCTGGCTTATTGTTCCATAGTTCAACATCTACATTTGGTGCTTACTTTCCAGGCCCACACAACCCCTTGAAAGAAAAGAGAAACTGTTTAACATATGTTTTAAGCTACAATCATTTACCCTTCTCTGTGTTAAATTTAAAAATAATATCCATCTTCAAAGTTTTATGAAATAAATCAGCATAATTTTCTAATTAGAAAAATACAGATGAGTACAGAGAGGAGGATAAAAATTCCATCCATAGTAACTGTGTCATCCTAGTCTTTCTCATTAATATGTATCTTTTGATCTGGGATTTTTTTTTTACAAAAGTAAGTTCATCATTAGTACATGGAGTTAGGTAAACTTGCTTTTTCTTAACCCTCTTATATAAAGAAATTAAAGGAAATTATATACATATGTATATTTACACACACACACACACACACATACATAGTAATACTTCATTTCACAAACTTGATTTTTTTCCACAATTCTGGTCACAAACCGAGTTGCACAGAACTGAATCAATTCAATGGTTTAGGTTCAATGTTGACCTTATGAGAAAATTTGATTCAGTTCTCATCCAGTTCATCCTGTGACCAGAATTGTGAAGAGAACTGAGTTCATGAACTGAGGCAGCACTATACACACACACACACACACACACACACACACACACACACATATGTGGGGGGTATATATATAATATAGAGAGAGCTTTATTTAGAAATAATTCATACAACATAAAACTTAACTTTTTAAAGTGCACAATGTGGTGGTTTTAATATATTCAGAGTCTACAGTCATTTGATCCAGTTTACTTCACCTCCAAAGATACTCAATAACCATTACTAGTCACTCCCCATTCCCTCCTCTGCCAGTCCCTGGCAACTACTAGGATACTTTCTGTATTTCTGCACTTGAAGATTCCATGTATTTCATAAGAATCAAATAATATAATAGGTGGCCTTCTGTATCTATCTTCCTTTAGTTAACCTAATGATTTCAAATATTATTCTGGTTGTAACATGTATCAGTACTTTATTCCTTTTAAGGTTACATAATAGTTTATTGCATGATTATGTTTTTATCTATTAATCAGTTAGGTTGGTAATTTGTTTTTTACTTATCAAATTTTTATTTACATGACAGTGGTCTAACTTAAAATCATGTTAATACCTGCAGAATACTCCATTGAATGAGATGTACAACATAACTTAATCCAACCTGCTAACTGCAAATTATCTAAAAATAAAGACCCCTATAGACAAACCTGAGCAATTCTGTCTCATTTTAAGATAGAATTGGTCAGCCAGAATGGGAGCAACCCTTTCCCAAACTACATTCTGTGGACGAGAGGGGAGTAAGTATAAAAATAAAGTAGGAAAGGATAAGAAAGTGAGAGGGAGAGGCCACTTTCTTAAACTGTCTACCACCAAGGAAAGTATGTTTGGGAATAGGCCACTGAGAATGTCTGTTATCATTCAACTAAAATGATATGTCTGACCAAGGGCAGATGTAGGTCGTAGGCTGCCAGGACATGGTTTTCATCTCTTTCAGACCTGAAGTGGCCTGCGGCAGTACTCTCCTAGCCCTAAAAGGCTGAATATAAATCATGCTTGTTGGCAATTTTTGCTGATGTGCTGCCTGACACATGGCTAAAAGCTTTCTCAGAGCTGAGAATAAATTCCAAGACAGCAATGACAGCTATAACAATAATGCCACATGTTAAAGCATTTAAAAGCCCTCAACAGGAGTAGTCATTCAACACAACATCCTTTTAGATAGATCCCGCACATTGCAAGACAATGGGGAGGGGGTGTGTGCTGAAGAAGACGAGGAGGATAAAAATCGTTCTGCAAAGCACTACAGGGTCGAAGTTCCTAAGCAGTATTTAGATGAAGTGGCCGCTTTCGCACTTTCAAATGTCCTAGCCCAAAGAGGTCAAGCTCTTCTTAGGCATTTCAGTGGCGAGCAGATGTCCACTATGGAACAAGAAAATGAGAAAAAGGAGGATACAGCATCTCTTAAAAGAACGTAATAAACACAAATTATGCTGACTGCCTCCAATAGATTGCACGGCTTTCACTTGCAATCTGGCTTATCCCACATGGTTCGTATCTAGAAGACCCAGGTTTACTTTGGAATGGAGTGATGAATGGGAACTGGGTAGGAAGACATTGGGTCCTGCGGGTCAGCTTCTGTGGGGTGCCCACTCAGGGACATTTGCTTCAAGAGCATTTTTTAGGCTAAAGGATTTTGCTTAAGAAGCAAAGCCACAAAAGGGAGAGGGTTTGCCAGACTCCTTGAAGGAATAAAATCTATCCCCTTTCAGCAGTTCGCCTAAGCAAAAATTGGCCAGAGAAAAAAATTTTAACCAATAAAACTGAATGTGTGTGCATATGTGCGTACGTGTGTGTTTTCAGAAGGATTTGTTTTTGCGAAGGGAACATGCCTGGAGATTTACAAGAAGACTTGGCAACATAGAGCAAACTGATGGACCTTCTTGAATCGAAGGGAAAAAAAATTCCTTGGTGGTTGCTGGCTCACAGATACTCTGTGAAATGTCCTGGGATAGGGACCATCTGGACAAAGATATTCCCACCCCACCAAACAAACTGAGAGTTAGAAAACAGGAAAAACACTCCCCCCCACACACAGAAAACCAAGCCAAGAAGCCAAATGATTGAAAGGCAGCAACTCCAGTGCCAGGAGGAAGAAGCTGCAGCAGCACCTCTGAACACAGAGCAGCTCAGACTGATGAGGGGCGCTCCTCCCAATGTCCCAGAGAAGGAAAGAACATGGGCCCTGCTGACTGCTGGACCACAGAAGACTGGCCAAAGGAGAAGAAGAGGGGAAAATGAGAAATTTCCACTTTCATAACCATTTTCCCTGCTTTCTCCAAGTGTTCAGAAGCTGTCCAAAATGAAGCCTATTTCCTGGTTGGCTTTGAGTGATAGAGTAGCCATTTTTTTCCTGGGATTCTTATTATTTAAGACCTTGCGCTGTTGAAAGGGATGGAAGTTTCATCTGCTAAATTAGATGAAGCTTCAAGTTATCAAACACATAAATAAATAAACAAGACAATCACACAGACAAGAATTTTCACTGACTTAAGAGACTATCTGCAAATATAACTAATTCTTATTTTGGTTTACTATTTGTTAATGTAGTGCTTAAAATCTCCTATTGGACTGGATTTTCTAAGTTTATACATTAATTTGAAACAACTTTCATCATAGTCACTAGTGGTCCACAGGAATATGTAAATATGTGTTATTTTCATGACCTTTGTTTTCCAAATCTGGAAAGACCAGACTTTTCATTCTTTACGTAGAAAAGGTACCAATGATTTTATAGGGAGTGGAGCCTAAAAACATTTTCCCAATAGGGTGTGAAGGCATACCTTCCTCTTCATCTCAGCATAAAACACCCCAATTCCCATTAATCACTTCAGTCTCTATTTCTTTCCACTGTGTCATTTTGAACTCTGTAATTAGAGTGTCTTCCACCAGTCTTCTCCATTTCAGAATCCCAGTGATTCCAGGTTTCTTGTTTCCAGAACAGCTATCCACAACCTGTGCTCCACATTTTGCTAGTCCAGGGAGATTAGGCAAGTGGTCCCAAGTGCCCTCCCTAGATATAGGTGAAGCCAAAGGAAAGTTGACTGCTTCCTGTCAAACAAAATAACTACACAAAGATACACTGGGAATCACTACTCCCAACCCCAGGATAGTCTCCAGCTATTATAAGAGCTTTAAAAAATAAAATCAATCCATGTGGCCAGGCCAGAAACATTGTGGTCCCAGTGGCTAAGCACCACTTTCTAGTCAGGAGCCTTCGCTTCATCATCAAACCTCCATTGCTTTGTGATTTTTTTTTCTAAAATGGTTGTATTTGTGCATGTGTGTGTGTGTGTGTGTGTGTCTGTGTGTATCATCATCATTTTCCTAGAAATAAGAGATTAAAAGGAATAGATATTAGAATAAGAAAAAGAAAAAGTAGTAAAGAGAGATACATGATAATCTATCCTACCTTTCTTTTTTCTTTCTCCCTTTCTTCCTTTCTCCCTCCCTCCCTCCATCCTGCCTTCCTTCCTTCCATTTCTTCCTTTGTCCTTTTGGTCAATGGGAATTTTTCCATAGAAGAACATGGAAATAAACCCCTATCATACAAAAAAGTAAAAGTGGAGCCCCTCAAAGATGGAGCAAAAGACCCTCATTCTTGCTCCATCTCCCTTCGCAGGTATGCCTTTTTCTGCTAGCTAGAGAAATCATATCATTATCTCCAGGGAATCCATAAAAGATCTGGTAACTAACTACCATTGGCAGGAGGAGCAAAGGGAGACAGGAGACTCTGATTCTTGTTTGGAGATGGATTCAGCCCCTGTTTTGCCACATTCAGGACCAGAAGAGCCAGACCAGTCAGGTGCTCAGAAACTACAGTATCTCAAAGGAGCAAGCCGACCTGGTGGCAGGTGGAGGGGGTCCAGGGAGTTGGCTTAGTTCCCATGCTTCTACAAGAATAGCTTTTCTTACAACTGGCTTCTTTCTCAGGACTCCACCAAGGTTGGAGAATTTGTTAAATCATTGGTATAAGTGATCTCTAAAGTACGTTTCAATCACAGAGTTCTATACTAAGGTTTTAACACAGTTGTAGTCCATGCAACTTTTATTTGGAGAAAATATTTTCTGAGGGGTCATCAAACATAGCTAATTTATTTATTTGTCAGCTATTTAATAAACATTATTAGTATTTTTCAGTATCCCATCCTTTGTTAGGCAAGTCACACAGTTAGAATGCCTGGCTACTCTTCTTCCAAAACAGATGTATTACAGTTACAGTTCAGGAAAAAAAGGATAAATTAATTCAGTTTTATTCTTTATAAGTGATTTTTTATAGCCATGTACATAACACATAATCACATCAACCAACTTAGCTTTATGAATTTGACATAATTCAAATGTTTTAGCATCACTGTTGTTCCATTTTAGAAACATATCCTCTCCATAGTTTCCTAAATTATAGCAACCATCAGGGTTTTTTCATGATTTAAATCTAAAATGTCCCCAGAACAGTCATGTTCAGGGGTGGGGCCTGGTGGGAGGGGGTGGATAGTTGTAGGCACCCCTAAGAGGTAGTAACCTTGTTCCCGGCTCCTCCCTTATCTCTACTCCATTGCTGCCATAGAGTGAACAGCACCAGGCCCTTCCACCATGCTGCTTTTTCCTTGGACACAACAGACCATGGACTGAAGCCTTTGAAAACTTAGACAAAATAAACCTCTCCTCCTTTTAAGCTGCAACTGTCAGGAAAGCTAACTAATACAAAAGTTTTTTTGAATAATAATTACATACTGAAGAAATGATGAAACTATGGTAAATACTATAATGAAAAAATTAATTCCACAATAAATCAACTTCACGTTTATCCTACAGTTTTCTGTGCTAAGTATTAAACCCAACACCTCATACTTGCTAGGCGAGCACTGCAGCACTGAGCCTAGATACCACCCAGGCTCTTACCCCTATTTTAATTTTTACTTATTCCCATACAGTATATAGCCATCATCATGGTGTCCATATTAATTTTCAATCTACCTTTCAACTCTTTTTCAAATACAATAGTTTATGTTTTAACTTACTCTTCCCAGTTATAATTGGTAAAGATAGACTAATACTCCATTGTGTTGGAGCATCACAGTTGTTTGCCATTCCATGACTGCTAGTACATCAGTGACTAGCCAGGTGGCAAGAAAAGCTCGGAGCTGTAATGCCACAGGATGTGGCTCTGTCCATGGGGATCGGTCTCTGCTGATCTTACCTTACCACTGGTACATTATAGGCCCTCACTTGACTTTCACAGAGTTGGAAAATATGTATGGTGAGGAGAATGCAAGATTTTTACCATGCAAGAACTACTCCTTCAGCTTATCCTGAACCCTAAAATTGAGAAAATTGGAAGTATTAACCTCCAGAATCCAATCATTTGATTATTATTTGCTGGGGTTTCCTAGCTCTCAGCCATTGTCACATCCAAGTCATTCTTGGTTATCACTAGTTCCACTTTCCAGGAATATCTAAAGCTAGAAATTTTTAAGGGCCTAAAAAATATATACTCAACTAAAATAATACACTTCTTCTGCTTGGCATTCTGTGAGCATTTGGATATTTTGAGCAAAGCTTTGGCCGTCAGTTGTACATTTCAGAATGTCCAGGCCTTCACTTTTTTCTTCAACCAGATTTAAGTATTTAGATGCAGTAGTTGGTTATTTTGATTATGTTCCACACGTGTTCAGAGGGTTTTGTCAACAGGAACCTATAAATTTTATTTCTTAGAAATACTCCTTTTTGCTGACCTCTTACTATTATTCTTTGTCATGCTCATTCTAAAATATGCTAAATAATTCCAACCTTCCAAAGCCATTTACACCTTTCCAATGCTTGTAGCAGGTACATGAACTGCATAAATACTAACAAGGAAATCAGTCCCTGAAAAGTGCTAAATAATCACATTGTTGGAACTATAACAGCAATACAAAGCACTTTCATTTTCACAAGTACATTTTGAATGCAATAAAATAAAGAGTGTCAGTTAAACAGAGACATTTGCACCATGGGAGGTTGTAGAACTATTCAAAGGTAGCATTGATGGTGGTTAATAATATGAAAGGAGCTGTTGGGAACAGATTATTATTATTATTATTTTAAGTGGAAATATACTTATAGTGTTTAAATGGGATAGGACTGCAATCTTATTACAATAAGTCATCAAGTTTTTGATTTTCTAAAAAATACAAATTTGCATATGCTTAGAATATATCATTCAATGAAAACTGAAATGCCTGCATTTCACCTTTTTCCCCTTAAATTGTCCATGTGTAATACATCAAGTTTAGTATGATGCATCTGGAATAAATGACTAACTTAAAGATGAAGCTTGATTCTCAGCAACCACAATCATACAAAGAATAATGACCACCTTCTTCAGCTGTCACCAGAGCTCATGTGTCATTAGGAAATGGATTCCTAGCCTTTGTCTCCACCTATGAAACCTATTATTGGGACCCTGAAGAAGGGAACTCTATTTCAATCTTAAACACCAACCACCAGGAAGCATTTTGTGCCAAAAATAAGTTCACTCTAGACTTTATCCCACACTCTTTCTGGAAAAAGTTCCAAAACTGCACTTTGACACTCACTAATTTTCCCCCCCCATTAAGTTTATTGGTACATTTTAGGTATAAAATACATTTACATACCTCATTGGGATCTTGTACCATTACATGAGTATCTTGGTTCTTATTTTTTCCCCTTCTCCTGCCCTCCCTTCACCCCCTCCACCCTTCCCTATTTGC
>NW_004624866.1:286807-313463 GCF_000247695.1 Heterocephalus glaber
TTTTGTCCTGAAGCATCCTTACAATCTTTAAAACAATTGGGTACCCCAGAGAGCTTTCATGCTTGTAAGTTTTATCCATTAATGCTTACTACATTCTCCAATGACTGAGAATTAATTAAATATTTATTAATCTAAAATAAACTGATCATGATACCAATAACAATAACTGATAATACTTTCCAAACAGAATATTTAATAAGAAGATTGGTTTTATTTTTCATCTTTGCAATTTGCTTTAATGTCTGACCTCTCAGAAGACAGCTGTGTTCTCATTCCTGTTTCTGCACTCAATCAGTTGTGATATGTTGGCTGAAGTATGTGAAGACAATCCAGCCTCATGCAGAGTATGTCCTTGGAAAAGGAAATAGAATTTTAATAGCGTTTGTAATTAACTGAGGACCTTCTTTGCTACTACCCAAAACTCAACAAGTGGTAGTATCTTAAAGCTTAGCTACAATATGGAATCTGAAATCACATCACTGAACATTTTGTCTTTTGCTGCATTAAAATCTATTGGGCTATCTCATACTTTCCACTGATTTTTGACCCATGAATGATTTTGGAATAAATTACATTGGCCATTTAGAAATATTAATTTACTAAGTTGTCAGGTCTTCTAAATGTTGACATAGTTCACATAATATCAAAATTTGTAATATCACCACCAGTCTCATAAAAATGTAATGTCTTCAGGGGGAAAAAAAAGTTTTCAGAGATTTGGAAGTTATCAAGCTCATGGTGACATATACAAATTGTCCAAAATTCTAATCTATCTCAAAGCCTGGTAAGAAATATTCACTTTTTTGTTTGAGTAACATGTTCATTTTATTGTTAATTTTTAAGAAAAATTTTACCAAATAACTAAGTCTGCATAACCATAGTTGGTCAGTCATTATTTCATTTACAATGATATTCTCTGAAGAAAAAGAAAAAAAAAGCAGCTACATCAACTTGCAATTCAAACAGTTGCGTATTTGATTTTCCTCCTTGCATGCATATGGGATATGCAGCAGAATTACTTTATGCATTTATCTCAACTTGTCACATGGAATACTGCAGAGAGTTTTGAAATTTTATAAAAATAATGATTTCTTCAGCCTCATGAGGAGACTTTTTTTGGTGGGTTTTTTTTTTTTTTTTGGTGTGTGTGGAAGTGAAGAATCTTATAATTATATTTAATGTCTTTATATTTGACTTTCTTATTCAAATAACTTTGTGATTTCTGTCTCCTGATTGGACATGACCAATATAGATTATACAAAACAAAACTTAATTCTCCCATTTCAAAAATATAATCATCAAAACTGATTATCAGAGACTTTCCATCTGCAGAAAGAGCCCTAAACAATGAGACTTGAAATAGGTAAGGTTAGGAGCAGAAAATAGAAGAGAAAGAGAAAGGAGAAGTCCATGGCATGGAACTCAAAATGATGAGAATCTGAAAGAGGACTTAGAATGGAAACAGTGTCAGGAAATTCAGACTATTTGAGTTCTGATCCACCAAGAAGGGAATTAGTTGAGAAATCTGCTAGGGTGATCTGTTCAGTGTTCACTCTGTATATTAGTTTCCTGTTGTTGCTATAACACAGTATCACAAACTTAGTGTCTTAAAACAAATTTATGATCTTACAGTTCTAGAGGTCAGATGTTCAAACTAGGTTTCACAGAATCAAAATCGAGCTGTTTAAGGGTGTAGGGGAAAATTCATTTCCTTGACTGGTCTAGCTTCAGAGCCCACCTATTTTTCTTTGCTTGTGGTCCCTTCTTCCATCTTCCAAGGTCCTCATGTCACATCCCTTTTATCTCTTTTTCTGCCATCTCTTCTGCTTTTAAGGACCCTTGTGATACACTGGACACACCCAGAGAAAGCAGGAAAAGCTCCCTAATGTAAGGTCAGCTGATTGACAACCTTAATTCCATCTGTTACCTTCATGCCTCTTTGTGATGAACATCACAGATCCATGGAGTAGAATCTTTGAAGGACTTTTATATTGCCTACAACACCTTGGTACTGGTTGCTTTTCAGTCCCATGTTATCAGGCATAGAGAAAGAAATGCTGAAGGGAGAAAATTAATAATACCAAAAAGGAAATTTTTTTTTATTACTTACAAGCTTTTAGGACATTTTGTGATGCTTTGCTTTCATTTGAACACAGGGTCTAAGTTGCTTAGGCTGGCCTCAAATTTACACTCCTCTTGCCTCAGCCCCTTAAGTAGCTGAGATTAGAGGCATGTGTCACCACATCCAACTTTATGACTTGTTTTTCAAGTATATTCATACATATGATGTCAGTTTTTATCTTCAAAATGGTTATAATCTAACAGAAAAATGAAACAAACCAAATGTTTCTCCATAGACAAGAACAGTTAATAAGCAGAGAATATTGTATTTTCCTTTGTTTGTCTGAACCCAAAGTACAGTGGTCACAGATAGAGAAAATGTTTGTTTAATGGAGAGGGGGTAGAAAAATGATATAATTTTATTTTATATATTTTATATACACACATTCTGGAAAGCAAAGAAGAAGATGAAAGTTAGTCATTTGCTTTATAAAGAAAAATAAATTTGCAAAGGTATATTGATATGCATTTTTATACAGGCATATAACAACTCAACTTGGTTTGGGAGCAGAATGTGTGGTGTGGTTCTACAAATGACTCTGGCCTGTGTGTGCTTTGATTTTGTAACTTGTAATCTTTTGTCAATGAGGTGCTTTCTGTAACTTGTTTTAATTTAGAACACTGGTAACTAGAACTTTGGACACATTTTTGTATGATACATATGATGTATATAGAATTAGTACTTTATTTTTATTTTTAAGAGGTAAAGCATTATGTTAGGCGTAAATGTAGGGTGGGTTTCCAAATTTGCATATTTTACATTAAAAATGAAGTCAATTTTGGAAAAAAAAGAATGATAGTTAAAATGAAAGCTGCGAAAATAGAAAAAGGTTTAACTCTAAGCCTGCAGTTTATTATTTTAAAGGTCTCTTTCAAATAGCCAAATGAAAGAGTCTTTCTAAGTTTCTCTTCTAATTTCTTTTCTTTTTTTTCCTGGTACCAGGGATCGAACTCAGGACCTTGCATTTGCGAGGCAGGCATGGTGCCACTGGGCCAAATCCCTAGCCCTCTCCTAATTTCAACACAGGAAAAAAATGCATCCTTTTCTCTGATCAATACATACATGTCCATGTTTGTAGCAACACAATTTATAATAGCTAGATCTTGGAAACAGTGTATATGCCCATCAACAGATGAATAGATAAAGAAAATGTGGTATTTATACACAATGGAGTACTACTCTGCCATAAAGAAAGATAAACTTGAGACATTTGTAGGCAAGCAGATGGAATTTGAGACAGAAAAGAGAGAGAGACAGAGAGAGAGAGAATAGATAAATAGGAAGTAGGGAGAAGTTAACTCTCCAAATTATTCTGTTAAAGATATTTTAAGATAAATGCTAATTTGTTTCATTTATATTACTAGTTTCTTTTGTTCATGGAAAAGAAAGTTTTGTCATTTTATGTGTTAGTTTTCTTCTTCGTAAAAGAGAATCTTTTCTATGACTTGTACTCTGAGTAACATTTTGGCCATTCTTTTAAGATCAGGATACACCATGTATTAACCATTGTTATTCTCTGATTACTTTGCTACAAATTTTTGTTTTACTTTTTCATAAAAGTAAGAAAAGTGTTTTTATATTTTCTCTATTAATATCTACTTGTATCACATTAAAAGAAAAAATGCAAAATGTCAGCAAAGTAAGTTGCAAAGCAGTATTTTTAAACTTCTGGGATAAATTTTATAATTATACCCCTGAGGTTTCAGCAACGGAAACCCTATCAGACCTTGAAATACAGTAGCCAAATTCAGGGATTCCCATCCTTTCTCTTGCATACTCTCTTCTACCTGCCCCATTCCTACTCTTATTTCCACCACCAAAAGGGGACTGAGCTATTTTTTTATCAGCTTTTGATTTCTGTACTCAAAGAAAAGCCTGCCTTATAGAAGAAAAAGTTATTACAATATTATTATAGATTTGCCAAAAGCTGCAGTGTGTTTTTGATTGACGTGTCTGCCCTAGAACATGTTGTTGTCTAACACCGCCTACTATGCATGACTCCAGACACTCCCGATTAGGGATTTGGAAAGGCAAAAACAGAAGCAATAACTGACAATTCTTTATGTCTGAGTCCCTTGCTAGCTGTGTAAGGGGCTCTGAAGAATAGCAAGGCTGGTGGGGAACATGGTGGACAGGAGTCTTGAGAGACAATACCTCTAAGTGTCTCCTCCCTCTTTGGAGAGTGCTCACTGTCATGGTCCTCTGGGCTCACGCTCTGGGTTTACATCCTGCTGAAGTCATTTGGAGGATTTTAAAGGAAGCGAATGCTTTTTGAAAACTCTTGTTACAGGCAAAAATGAACCACTCTTGCTGAGCAGGGAGAGGATGGATGCCCTCACAGACTATCACCCACTTGGCTCTAAAACCACACAGCTGTCTACAGCTTGGCTGAGTGCAGTCATGGAGGTGTGCCCAGGACTAGGTGGGCCCTCAGAGGTCTGTGATGTGCATTGGCCATCCTGAATACCTCAGACGGAACTGCAAAGCTGAATGGGCAAGATTTTCTAGTTGTCCAGTGATTTTAGAAATCTTCATATCTCATCTTACTTAGTCCAAGGTGCATTTGGAAAATATATCTCTTTTGATATAATCTTACTAGCTTTCAGCAACCTCTTCCCCCAGGTACCCTGGGTGTAGGATGTCCCCGTAGCATCCCAACTCTGTATTCTTCCCACCAGACTTCCTTCTTCAAAATGTATCTGCCTGTGTCCTAAACCCTCAAGGCCCACTTCCCAGCTAAAACACTGTTTCAACAGATGGTTTCTGGAAAAGAAAACAGTAAAGATGAAATGAAAAAATTTCAAGTCAGATAAAATGTATTTAAGGATAGCAGGTTTGGTATCCCTTACATCAGGTAGTTTATTAGTAGGGCAAGCTTACATGATTTTTGTCTTCTGTGTCTTTAATTTATTAAAGAATTTATGAGTCACTAGTAGGAGCAAGGCATAGCTGAAGATAATAAGATCCAGAGAGACATTGCCTTTCAAGTCTTTACAATATGGTAGGTAAGAAATGAAAATAACTAAACAGCACAAGGCACAGATACAGTAAATGGAGTGCTAAACAATTTCTAAAAAGTAAACACTATTTCCTCCTAAGAAACAGGGTATCTGCATATATGGAGGGTCAATTTCTGAAACAAAGTGCATACAGCCGTGATTATATTCCTGAAACTCCAACTAGTTTTAACTATTCTGTCTGTTTGGCATTAATAGCAAATGGAAGAATAAAAGTAATCTGGTGAATGAAGAAAAGCAATTACACAGCTGATGAAAATATCTAGAATGATTTTTTTTTCCTTCCTGGCTGTCACTGATTTCAAAAACAAAAGAAAATCTGTGACCTGAGAAAGAAAGCATAGAATTGAGTGCTTATTTAATTTTGAAGGACATCAAGAATGTTGCTAAATGCACAGCAGTCCTTTATACTTTATCATGGCAGTCAGAATAGGGAAGGGCATTGAACATTGTTTCCCCAGTTCTGCTTATCTGCATGTTGCTAGGATAAAATTTAAAATATTCATCAAAAGTGTATTTGGAAGTATTTACTGGCAGAGGAATAGCATCCCAGGCCTTGGGATATTTCATTGTCACCATTTCAGAAATCTCACCTGCCTACCAGATTGTTTTGTTTAAAGTGAAAAGAAAAAAAAAATAGTATCTATTTTAAGCATCGTGATCCTTAATTTCTTAATCTTCTGTTCTTGAGTTCTATAATAAATCTATTCAAACCAGTACATATGCATTAAGAAGCACCCAAAAGTCACCTTTTCTTTTCTTCCCAAAACATGAAAGTCTTTTTATTCTGCACTAAATGCTCTTTTAAACAAGTTCTCCAAACCAACTTTCTAATGTGTACATGATAGAATAGTAATACCCAGTATGTCTGGATACAATGACTAGGAAAATATCTGCTACAGTCACTTCATCCATTGTCATCTTGTGAAAAAAGTGCTCAGGTATCTGAATATTTGTGTCCCTCCAGAATGCATAGGTTGAAATCCTAATCCCTAAGAAAATGAAATCAGCACAGGTATCTTTCAGAGGTGACTGGAGCCTTCAGGAATTGCAGAGTCCCCAGAGAGACTCCCTGCCTCTTCCACCACGTGAGGACACAGTGGGACACCATCAGAAAGCAGGCCTTCACCAGATATCAAAGTTGCTGGCACCTTGATTTTGGACTTCCCAGTCTCCAGAAATGTGAGAGAAATTCTATTGTTTATAAGCTACCAATTTATGGTATTTTGTTATAACAATTGGAATGGGCTGAGACATAGTCACTGAGCACAGATGGAGCCAGCTCTGGGAAAAGAGACTAGGAATAGGGTATTCAGGAGCTTCTCTCTCCCACCTAAACACAGTTTCCACCAGATCCTCCTGAGGTACTTAATAGTAGCTACTAAGGATTCACTTGGAAATGCCTTCAGACTGACAAAGATTTCAAGGTATTCAATATTCCGGGAAGACATTCCTAATCTGCATGCTCTTTCATATGCCCAAATCCAGGATATGTTAGCGATGGCCTCCTGTGGACTATGAGATGAGGGGTTTGCCCAGAGGCACTAATCAGGATAGGAAAGCTAAGCCTCTGGATCTCTAAACTTCACAAAACATCCTCCCGGTAAAATTATATAGATAATAAACATCTTCACAATAAGAACCATACTTTGAATAAATTTCTCTCGGAAATTCAGAGGTAGTCTTTCAAAAACCTGGCTTCCCTCTATAACTGTGTTGCTTGTGTTGACACAATGCATTCTCCTTCAAGTGTTCTGAGGGTCAAATCCTGCATACCATCCAAAAAAGCCCCCAAATGCCATTGATATTAATAGGTAATATGCACATTTACACAACTGGTGGTCCAAAAGAGCAGCAATTACCTGCTGAGGGAAACGCTAAACACCTCTGCTCCTGTGACTCGCAGCTCTCCTCGTAATCTTGCCCATCAAATACCTCTCCTCCTTTCAGGCTCAGCTCAGGCACCACACCTATCAACTCTTTCCTAACAGGTTGCCTTTCTGACCACTGATGACCATTTGGAGAGGTCAGTTGGGATTTAGAGCACTTCAGATCACATTGCCCTCTTCCCACTCCAGGACAATTCTGGGACGCCTCATACCAACTTTCTCCAGCACTGCCTACATATGTAGTTACCTCCACATTCTCATAATGATTTCTCCAATACCTGCGTCTCACAGCTCCTCACTGACAAACTCCACCCATTTTTCTGGGCCACTTTCAGTGGCCTTGCAGCAGCACCTTCCAAGTTCCAAACCCACCATCCTAATGACATCTGACACCAACCCTGTGTGTCTCTCAATCCCGCGGCCCATCCGCTCCATTGTTCTCCAAATCCACCCTTAAGGTTGCACTGTCATTCTCACCAGCACTCTGGAATTCCTCAAAATGTTTATCTTTTCTGAATACAACTACTGATCTTGAGTAAAGTGACCACATTTCTCCATTCCTGTCCTGATTGCTAGTGTTGGCAACAAAACCAGCAGCCAGAGGGCTACTTGGTTCCTACACAAATGCACACCTGAAAGCCACCACAGATTCACTGGTTCACTGCTCTCTGGTTGCCTTCCTGTCCAGGACTAGAAGAAATGACCTAGAAGTGTTGTGCTACCTTTGAGGAAGAACCTCAAGTTTTACGGTGCTTTTTTGCCTTATCTCACCCTAGTTGGGCTTTCCTGAGGTCTACAGCTCTCACTTCCCGTCCTCCAAGAACCTCAGCAGGAGCTCTTTCTGCAGAAGCTGAAGGAGAGAGCAAGCTCAGCAGCATGAACAGTATACCTAGCTCCAATAGACTCCCTAAGTTGAGGGGCAGAATTGCACATTGCAAAAGCTCCAGAGAAAGAATTCTGAGGTTCAAATCCTTGGTCCACTTCTTATCTGCCATATGACATTGGGCAATTCATTTAATTTCCTCAGACCTCAATTTTGTCATCTGGAAAATAAGGAGACTAATTCATTGTGTTGCTGTGAGGAGGGAAGAAAGTAAATCCCTGAAAGCTGTGACAGTGCTGTTGAAAGAGCTCGATACATGGTAGCCATTTCTAATTAATGCAGAGGACAGCTCATTTTATTGCATCACCTTCAGAAAGCTGTATCCCCATCAGTGAGGATCTGCTTTGGCACCAGGCATTCTCCCCACCAGGATTCTCACTTGCACATTTAAATACCTTCCCATACAAGATGGTGTTCTTCACGTTCCTTCCTCCCAAAGGCCAGACACTCTCTGAGGTTTTACTATTTTATCTTTTAGGTTCCATCAGCTAAGTCTTATGTCCATTGCTGAATGGAAGGCAAGAGTTTACTTTAGACTCAACCTTCATTTGCCCAAAAGGCCATGGCCATCATAGATACTCAATAAATACAGGTACCGGCAGTCCAAAGTCGGAGTCTGTCTTTCCTTCCAGATATCAGGATCCATCAGGGTTTATTCCCAGGCCACAATACACAAGTGTTTATCTATTTGTAATCAGAGGCCATCCAATATTCTCTCACTTGCCTTCCCTCAAACTCTGGGGAGATTAATCTAGGAGGTCTGTGTCAGTAACGCACCTAGGGCCTGCTCCCAGAGATGACGATTCAGCAGGCTTGGAATGCAGCTCCCGTGTGTCTTATCAGGCTTCCTGGTGAGACTGATGAAGGTGAAGACAGAGGGATGGATCTTATCCCTGACTGGTCTTTCCAGGACTTAGCACAGTATCTGATACACATTTGTTGGTCTGATCCTGAAGCAACCAGTACTATCTGAGGAAAAACTAACATGGGATTGACTCATAGAGTGGGGTCATTAGAGATGAGATCAGAGATTCCTGTGGTCCTGTGTTTTACCTGCACTGTCCTTTCCCCTGCTCAGAATCTTCCTTAGCTCCACTTCGCACTTTGTTTACAACTCTCACTGGTTCTGGGAGCATCCAGCTCCCTTATAGCCCCTGTGGTTACACATAAGCACATGGTTCTGTGTCCCACCATCCATACGAGCTTCAAAAATGCACCAAAAATAAGCTCAGGTGACTAGAGACTACAAGCAATCTAGAGGAAGGAGAAGAAACATGGCAAAATTCCAAAATGAAATTGTGTTCAGCCCTCCTGTTTCTCTTTGGCTTTACAGGAACTGGTGGCTTCAGGGAAACTGAGGTTCTGGCTGCCGGCATCTGTAATGTTGTCTGATGGGGAGTAAGATGCTAAGATGATTAGATGGGCAGGAAGCAAGTCCAATGCAAATGTTGTAGGATGAAAAAATGCTTTAGGAGTTTCAAAATCTTTTACATGTCTGATCCTCATTGCATCCTCATTTCTGCCTACCCATTATCCCCACCTCCATCGAGAAAGCAAAGTGCAAGCAAGAGTGCAGCTTCCCAGTAATGCAGGGCTTGGGGTAGCTTGGTATGAGGCTCATTAGGATTGAATGAAACAGAGCTTCAAGAAACAGGGTAGGCGGTTCCCAGTCAAAGCTCCAGCAGTGTTTAAGTTTCACTGTCTCCTTTAAAAATGAATTAGTAGAAAACAATCGACTAAGGGACCCTTGCATGTTTGACACCAAAATAAACTTAAGATGCAAATCCTTTTACCCACTCCATCCTCAAAGTATAACATCATCAGAAGCTCATCTCTCTGTACTTCAGAATTCCTGGATCCATTCCATGAAAATAATTTTGATAGCCCCCATTTTATACATATTGAGGCATAGAAAGCTAATAAATGAAAGTACCTAGAAATGATAAATTATTATAAATTTGTACAATCATCTCAAGAATGATGGTGTTCTGTCTTCTTCATTATTAATGAATGAGACAATCTTATTTAAAGTAGATGATGGTAAGTAGCAAGAAGATAAATCTATCACATTTGCATTCAAGACCTTCCTATGAAGAGAAATTTCATCTTTTAAATATCTCATGTTGTTTATTCAATTACTTCATTGTATAGTATTCTTTCCCACCTGAATTTATACGGGGAGAAGAACTCAGATTGTTTTTTCTTTGTACTTGAAATGAAAGGTCACTCCTGCATTTTGCACTAAATAATCACTTTAACACATTTTCATTTATCACTCTAGGATTATAGTATCTGAAAACGGGAAACTGCTTTTCTCCTACAAAGGTAAGGGTGTGCTCCTCATACAGCTCAACTCCAAAAGTGTGAGAGAGCCCAGAACTCACACAGATAACAGCACCTCTGCCGTGCCAGTTTGGGCCAGCTCTTGTATTCACTGCTGTAGTTCTCGAGAAAGAGCACAAGGGCACTAGGTGGAAATCCCGTCATCATCTCAACCCTAAAAACAGTCTGGTTGGAATGTGAGGAACACAACCAACACCACATGCTCATGAGCTGATCTGCACACATGTCATAGTTTGCTTGGCCTCTATGACAAAATAGCTTAGACCAAGCGGCTTATAAACAATAACGATCTACTGCTTACAGTGCTGGAGGCTGGGCAGCCCAAGATCAAAATGCCAGCAGATACGGTGTCTGTAGCGACTCATTCTCTGCCGCACAAAAGTGCCTAACTGCTGCATCCTCACAAGGGTAAGGGGCAGAAAAGCTCCCTCCGGCCTCCCTTATAAAATCACTAGCCATGAAGGCAGAGCCAGAGCAACATTCAGACCACATGTCACTCCTGAAGCAAGTTCTAAATGAGGTGAAAGCATACTGCCTTGCAGTTAAATTGTACTTTCCAGTTTCAGAAATGCTTTGACATTATCTCTTTTTATCTTCACATTAATCCAATCATTAGCCCATTTCATAGATTAAGACATTGAACAAATGCAAAAGGTCATTTTACTGCCTTCTCAAAAAAGCACAAAACAATTCCTAGTATGAAGTGGGAGACTTTTTTAACAGTCCCACTTCAAACAATATTTATAACAAAGCGGGCTACACAGAGTACTGGATGCTGACTAATCTGGACCCTAGTTCTGGTTCTGCCACTTAAAAGGTGTGTGATCTTGGGTAAGATACCGAACACCTCTGAAATGCCGAGTTTTCACCTATAAAAACATAGCTACCACTTCAGGTAATTATGATCATTAAATAACAATTCAAGTAACAAGCCTGCTTTGATTTGTTACTAGTGAGCACTTAGAAAGGGTTGCTTTACAACAAAACCCCAACTATTCTTCCTAATTATTATCCCTCATAAACATACTCAAATGAAACAACAGACCAAGAAGTCCATCCACGTCCCGAACAAAAAAAAAATGTCACTTTATAATCTGCAATGCTGTTCCTATAGCTCTGGCTGTTTTTGCTTTCTATTGCAAAGGACTCACAGAACCAGATCTTCCTTGGACAAGATACAGAGTTTAGAAAATGACCCTCTTCCTGTGGCAATTTTCTTTATCTCTTTGACCTACACGGAGAAGCTTTCTTATTCCTCTTTGCCATTGATCAATGGCATTTTTCACAGGTACTTTACAAGTCTTTAATACGTGATCTCCTGAGGACCCTGACAGAATCCTGATCCTTGATTTAGCCATCCTCACGTTTCAGCAGCCTAACCTGGGAAACACATCATTCTTTGCCAGAGGAGCGGCTTCCTGTGCTTGGGCAGTCCATCCAAGTTCCTTGTTCCAGGCTTTGTTCCTCCCTTAAGATCCCTGCCCAGACACCAGGCAAATGGGATTCCTTCAGGGAGGGCTTGCATGGAATCCAATTCAAAGACATATAATTGGCAGATATTTTTCATCTTTCAAAGGCCTTTTCAATAGTCATGATGCTACTCTCAGACTTGCTTTGATTCTCCCAAAGCATTGCCTCACCTCCAAGACTGTTGCTAGGATATAGGGGAGATCACAACTCCTGAATACATAGGCGGAAGGAAAAGATTTTCCTCCTCCTTATAAATGTCATTGCAATTCATGCTCTGCTTTCTTCAAGACCCAGCTGAGAACAAAAGAATGGGATTACCAGGATGAAACTATTCAAAATAAAAGTCAGAAGCCACAAGGACTACTGCCTGACCTTGAGGATGGAGGTAGAGAAGACACTTTGGGAAACAAAGCTTTACTTGTTTTGGTAGTCAGGTGACTGCTATGTGGATCAGTCCCAGAACCAGAAAGGGAGATTGCACATGTGTGCACACACATACATGCACACAAATGTGCATCACAGACAGGGGAGGATATTAAAAATCAGAGACTGAAATGTCCTCATTCTAGGAAGCTCTAGAATGTATAAAGCATTGGACAGCATGACAACATATTAGCATGTAAATACAGTGTCTAGGAAGGATAGTATATTAAAGGGTTATCCATGTGGTATTTTTTTAAATTTAATTTTATCGGTACATTTTAGGTATACAATATAATGACATTCATCATTGGAAATTTGCACCTTTGCATAACCTCTCTTGGTTCTTATTGTTCACCCTTCCCCTGCCCTTCCTTCAGTCCCTCCATCCCTCCCTATTTACAAAGTCTTTATAAATAGGGAATTTTTAAAATATATTCACAGAGTCCTTGATACTACTCCCTTCAAAAGGTGGGCCCCTTGTCTTACGTGTGGCCTGTATTCAGTGATTCTTTAGTGGCTAAAAGAATGTGGCAGAATAATAGCAACTTTGTCATGAGATTAGGACACAACCTGATGTGTGACTTCCCTTTTACATTCTCCTTCATGTCACCGATTCCGGGGAAGGCACGCCATAACATCATAAAAGCACCCCAGTGCAGAGCCTAACAAGGAGAGAAACTGAGACCCCCCCTGATAATAAGAGCCTGTGAGGAACTGAGGCCTTCAGACATTTTATAACCTGATTCTTCAGCTTTGT
The DNA here is from genome assembly GCF_000247695.1 of Heterocephalus glaber. Next base: position 299,712 of record NW_004624866.1, read on the forward strand.
GGAGCCAATATGTTCTTGACTACAATCTCATGAAAGATCCCCAATTAGAATCATGTAACTAAACTCCTTCCAAATTCCTGACCCAGTTAAACTATGAGGTGACAAATATTTGTTATTTTAAGCCACTCAGTATTTGGCTTATTTGTTTTGCAGTCATGGACGTCTAATGCATTCACTTTCCTCCAGTAATATATTGGTTTATATTAGCTCCCAAAGAAATGAGGTCTAGGACTAATTTAAAGAGAGGATAATAATTAGATATTTTTATTTCCTTTTATCACTAATTGGTGTTGACAGAGAAGACAAACCAGGGTAGGATACAGTAAGAATTCTTGTGACACCAAGCCTGCAAGACCTAACAGGACAGAGAGGGGACCTTGGAACTCCACTCTTTTCCCAGTGTTACCTAGCACTCACCCCTTGGTCATCTCAGATCTGGGCCAGCTTTCTGCTTTCAAAGATGAGAGTAGCCTGCATGCAATGAGGCAAGGTAAGCGCACAAAAAGATGTACATCAAAAATCAGAAGCAGCAGAAAAACCAATCACAGCCAAGAAAGGCATGAACATCCCCAGTTTGACTGCCCTAAGACTAAAGGTCTGGAAGTTCAAAGAAACTCAAAATTTCACGCATCTCAGTATGTGGCATATACCATAGGGGTTAAACAATTAGTCAATGTGAACATGACTAGATTCTTACAGCAGCAGTTCCTAAACCTGGTTATACTTTGACTCTGGGGTAGCTCTGGGAAAATGCAAATTACTTGGTCCCATCCCAGAACCTATGGAACTAGAATCTCTGGAAATAAGGCCCATTACTATAGTTGAGAAATCATAAATTTCGGAGAGTCAAAAAGTCAAAGTCAGAAGGTGTTGGATCAATGGTTTTCATCACATGCGCACCTTGCTGTCCCCAGGTACACTATCCACAAAGAAGGAATAAAAACAATTCCCTGCTTCCTAACCAAGACGAAGAAACAATGAGTTGGGGTCACAGTGCCTTAAGCTCATCAGAAGAAAAGTGTCACATTAACACAGGGTTTGGTATTACTGTTACTCTGCTCAAGAAAATATTTGATTGCAGCCTCTTTCAGCTGTTGCAAAGCCTACTTCTCTCTGGAGGGGAACACTGAAGCTGTCAGAAGCCATGTGCGGTGTACAATATGCAGAGTGGGGCTGCTTCCAAAGGCACTCACTCTGGAGATGGCCCTCAGGAAAACTGTGTTGGAGGTGCAGAGGCCAGTGGACATTTGATAGAGGGTAGGAGGCTCACATTCACGACTTGCTGCAGCTTGGCCTTCATATCTATCATCCTGGGAAATGGACTAATATTCTGATAGCGTGTGCTCATAACCCAGAAGTTCATCCACAAATTATAGCCCTGAGAAGCCACTAACAGCAGCTAGTAGATGCTTCCAAAACAATTCCCAGTGCAAAACTACTCATGGCAGAAGCACACAGGAAGGAAATACACTAATAAGTTGATAACGGTTATTGCTAGAGAGTAGAATTTCACATAATTCAACATTTTTCTTTTTATGGTTTTATGTTTCCATTTTTTTACACTGGTCGTGTAATATACATAATCAGGAAAGACTGTGTTAGGGTTTTCTTAAATACAAGTAGGAGGAAGAGAACAAGAGGTGATAGTATCAGACTCCAGATCTAGCTGGACCTAGGCAAGCCTGCAAGGTGTAGGTGACGACCACAAAGGAGGGAATGTTTGGGAGCTGAAGACACAGCAGCAGATGCAGCTTAAGGTAAAGAGAAAACAAAATAGCCAGGTCTCTCTCCCTCCACTTTCCTACCAGCACCTTTCTTTGACCAACCCTGACTGTGTAGAGCAGGGCCCCCAAAAGGCAAGAAATCAATCTGAGATCAAACAATTGAACAGCATGTTCCAGATTTAGTTTCCATTTTCTCTCTCAATGTTTGGCACACTCTCCTACCCACCAAAAAGAGAATGAACTTTCAAAGCACTGTGAAAACCACGTGGTTAGATGGCATTTCTAAATGCTAGGCTCATCCTCCATGGAAAGGCCCTAAGACATCAGAATCAGAGGTGGGAGAATGGAGTACAATTCCCAACATTAACTGCCCATTGGGAAAGATTTCTACACAGGTTTAGATCTTTGGGCCTATTTATAAAATCTACCAGCTAATGTCCTTTGTGAATAAGGTTTCATCACTTATTTGCAAGAGGGAGAAAGTGGTTACACGAGCCCAGGTTTTCTCTGTTAGCCATTACTTTCTCAGTCCTCTTTGTTCTCTGTGTAACCAGGCAGAAGTCTGCAACACCACAACTCCATTACAAAGAAAATGACAATAATCCACTGGAAAGAAGCAGACAGTCAAATGCTCACCAAACCAACTAAGAATGTACAGTGCTATTGTGGTTACGCTAGCTCTGAAAGGGAAGCGTTACCCATTTCTCCAGCATGTGGTTGTGTGCCAACATGGACCTTCAAAAACAACATCCGCCTCTATCATGTTCTATCAAATCATCTGTAAATAGCTACATCCCATTTTTAATTCTCTTTAACACAACTCCTATTCACTTATTAGAATGTTTAAAACTGTAGCTTTTGCTAAAAGCCAAATAAAATAAAAATTTTCATTAAAATATTTAAAACCCAGAATAGCAGTAGTCACATCAAAACTAAATGCTAGCAGCCTCCAACAGCAAATCTCAAGTGGCCCTTCTACCATGCCACCCTGTCAAAAGAGACAGCTTCCATACTTTGTCCTGAAAGCTATTAGAATTGACCCCTTGGAGGCCAGGGTCATAAGCAGAACTAGCCCAAATCTTGAACTGTCAAAAGAAACTGCCTGTAGTTAGTTATCATCTAACTACAGTTAGAAGATAGAATGAATGAATGACTTCATGGAGCTGAACCTGCTCTGAATGTACTTTGCAAACTATAATCCCCTACTTATGAAGGTCTGGATAGGGTTAGAAGCTGTTGCTATTCCCTTCTGCGATGGAGGGTCGGCTTAGGACCAACGCATGTGTGCATCATTGTCTAACACATTTTTAAAAAAGAATTCAGTCTTCATTGTGCACTAGAAATAATTACATTTCCCAAACCAAACCCAACCGCCCCCCCAAAATGTTTGGATGCATAGAAAAGAACCCTGGAAATGAGGGCCGCCCTGGAAGCATCATCCTTGAGTTCTGAAAACAGGATTAGAGAGCCAGTGGGGCCTAAGAACAGTTTTTGGTTTTTTTTTCCAGATTCTGCCTGTAAGATCCTGCCCAAATGGGTCCTTCTCCAGAAAATTCTACAATTTTCTAAAGTCCTTTAGCAGGGGCAGAGTTTCACAACTGGCAATAAAAAACTCAAGTTGCAAATACACTTGGGAAAAGTAATAACACTAACTTGATTTTGCACAAGGTCTAATAGCTGTTTTTTTGAGAGTGGTTTTGCTATGAAGGGTGAAGACTGAATGATTATAAGGAAGAGACATAACACAAGGGAAAGGAGTCATCCTGTGTAGAGAGTAATCATTGTAACAGCAAAGGGGGATGTCTGAAATAAGTCATTTCAGGTTAGCCCAGGGAAGACTCTCTCTGGCTCAAGTTCATATTCCTCTTTACACAACAAACACATCATAGCCCCTGTCCAGGGGCCCACTCTGACTTCTCTTAGACCAGCAGTCAGTGCCCTGGACAGGGGACAGAAGCAGATTCCAGAGTCTGCTTCCATGAGCTCACAGCAGCACCAGCACCAGGATGAGTGTTCTACAACCAAGGAGAAAGCATCGGCAGCATGAAATGCACAGGGCTGCAGAGGGAAGAGGTCACATTCTAAGGAAAGGGGCAAAGAAATCCTTGTTCCTTTAGAAAATATGTTGGCTTTTTTGAGACCAGTTTTCCTGCTTAGTTTTCAGTGGTGGTGAATGCAATGCACTTATTAGTCATTTTGTAATAGACTCTGTATTTGCTCATAATAATCAAGTGTTATTTAATCCTCTCAGTAACCCTGTAACTGCATTTTAAAGATAGGAGAATGAGGCTTAGCAAAGTTATATGACTTATCCACGGTTACTAAGCTACGCCAGGTATCAGAACTTGAGGCCAGTTCTACCTCCTTTTTTGAAATCACAGAGACCCTGAAAGTAAACATTATCAGGGTGTGACATATCTGTACTTCAACATACTTAACAATAGCTTGTTGGCATCACATGATCCCCACACGAGCACATTCATCCAGTGTTTTACATTGCTCTGCCCCTCCACCATTAACCTCTCTTCCTTCACTTTTTACCCCTTCTTGAAATTTCTATGTACTACTCTCTTCCCTCTACCCTCTTCTCTTTCCTCTTACCTCTTCCTGATGATGCTTCTTCCCTTTCTTTACATAACTGGGAGGTTTCAAAGCACAGACAATTAAGCTAATAGACAAAACAACTTCAAAAGCCTTTCTCAGCCAGATGTCTTCATCTGAACCCCAAAACAAAGAAGGATTATTCCCCCCAATTCTTCTGAGAATGGCCCATAGCTCAGATTATTCTAAATGCATAAGTGAAAAGTGAATTCATCACTCATTGGGTGCTTAACTCCACCAAAGAACGCTGACTGAGAATACACTTAGAACATTTGTAAGAAATTAGAAGAAATAATGGGTTTTGTCATTCACAAATGATATAAATGGCATCTGATAGGGAATAATGAAAAGTCAAACTTGCATGAAACAAGTAGGCAACTCCAGCTGAAAGTATGAGGAAGTGGAAACAATAGTTACATTTAGGAGTAAACTCAAATAGTAAGGGAATTCAGTCATTTTCATCAACCAAATTTTAACATTCACACACTACCTGTTAGTTATTTTTTCTATAAATATTTCATTTTTTTCCTACTTACATGTATTTTAAAAGAAACTTTTTATCATTACCCAAAATCAGACAAGCAGTATCATTTATAGCAAAAACTAGACAATAAAGATATACTAATCCCCAACTAAGCCTATCGCCTTTATATAATCAGAAAAAAATTGAAAAAAATTGGGGAAAAATAACTTAGTTGTAAAATGTAGAGTCCCGGACCATTTAAAATCATCTTGATCATGACCAAAGCTATTCCTCTCACTGTGAGAAATTCTGTACTTAAAAAAAAAAAAAAAAAAAAGCAACAAATACTAGTAATTTTCATTGCATGCACTTGGAATGGCAAAGTGTCTTTGAATGAAGAGTTAATATTTAATTTTGGAAGACCCACTCCACTACAATATGGCAGATACTCAAAGTCAATCCATTCTGCCTCTTTAGGGATACATAAAGCCTTGCTACATGTAACACATTTCAAGACCCTAGAACCCAGAAAAAGAAAGTGGTTGCCTAGACAAATATCTAGATCCACAATAAACAGTCAACTCTCAACCAAATGGTAAGAAAGGAGTTCCTGAGCAAAGGTAAAAACAGCCCATAGTAACAGATTTGAAAGCTAAACTTACACAAGCAATCAGTCTTTGATGACATGATCAATTGCATGATTCTTATTATTAACCCAAATTCTAAAATCCCATCACAGGGTTCATTTCTTGCTCTGGTTTGAAGACTTTTATTGTAAGAGATCCTCCATGAAATGATATCCTAATTGCTATGAAAATAATCAAGGTACCACTTAACACTGTCACAAGATATTTATTTTTAGCCCCTTACCCTTACCACACTGCAGAAATCTTAGTCCCTTTTATTACTCAAAGTTAATGCATACTAGATTAAAGAGAAACAAGAAAATGTCAATAAATAAAGCAAGATAAAATTTGTTCTCCCTACTCTCAATTATTCCTATAATAACTTGAAACATGAACATGGAGATCGTTATAGTTCAGCAATTGTCATGGTGACAAAGTAATGCTAGACAGCTGCATGTGATTTTTTTTTACTGTTTTCATTTGTTAAAATACTTTAAACATTGTTTGGATCCTTACATCAGCTCGCCAGAAATGGATTTAGGTTCACTTTATGTTACGATGTCTCTAAGGCCAAAGTGCTTGAGAGTTTTTGAAGGCTCCACGTTAACAAGGCACACATGTGTAAAGAAAGCAAACTAGCTTTACAGTGTGGAGGTGGGTAGCCCTGTATCTTACTTTCCACAGTGGTTGAAAAATTCCCAACTTGATTAACTTTCAGAGCTTATAAAATGCTTTGAGCTCCTTCAAGAAAGAGGCTATATAAATACAAAGTATTATTATTAGGTGGCACTGGAATTTATTAACAGTTTAGTTATTTTGCCAGTTTCTTTGAATATAATTTTCTACTCTGGCTTGAACAAATCCATCTATAGGGCTAAAACAAAATTTGGTCCAATGATCCAAAAAGCCACCCTCTCTCAGACAATAAAGGAAAGAAGGGTACTCTCATTACTCAAAAGTTAACTGGCTTTGGGTGCTCCTGCAGCCTCATGCCACAACTCCCTGTTGTTAGTCATGCTAAGTCACTCTCAGGGTCAGCCAAAGCATTTTATTCCATTTCTCTCAGGTGGCACCTTTGGTGAATTGCCTTAATTACCTTTCATGATGTCTTCTGCAAAAATAAATGCATCCAAAATTGTCTTAACTTGTTTTTCACTCACTAACTCAGCCAAGCTTTGATGCTTCCCTCCTTTTAATATATATTTCTGGGCATACAGATTTTCATAAGTTTAGTATCAAAATACACAATTTATTTGCTGATGAAGTAAGAAATATTTATTGATATCCAATAATAATTTAACACACACACACAATTCTATGGACAAAGCAATGTAGTTTTGTATTCAAAAGGCAGGAATATGGAATAAACATAGCCAAAGGATTTAGGAACCAACTGAAAAAAATCAGACTTATGATCCCTGAAAGGTGATTAATAGCATGGAACTGATAATTGTTTCTCACTGAATGACTTAAAGCAGACATTATATGAATTGCAAGTAAATCACCCAGCAGTCAGAAGAACAAGTAAAATTGAGGCATACATCACCAAAACACAGTTGGGACTAAACTGGTGGTCCAGGTTCATTAAAATCACCTGGAGGACTTTAAAATAATACCGATGCCCGGGTCCCACTCCAGACCAATTAACTTAGAGCCTCAGGAAGCAGAGTCTATCACAGTATTTTAAAAGCTCCCTAGGTAATTCTAGTATATAACCAGAATTGAAAACCACTAAGCAAGTCTTAGAAGGATTCAGCTGGACAAAAAAGCAGTAGGGGCAATCACAAAGGAGAGGAAAGGACCCCACTAGAGAACAGTGAGCCAGCCCAGGGTAGGTGGGCAGGGAATCTGAGACAGAAGAAGGGCTGGGTCCATGTATGCAGGGCCTTGAAGGCCAGACCACAGCTTAACGGCATTTCTTTCTCGACACTAACTATTCTGGGCCTAGTTTCTCCTCCAGATGTTAAGACTTTCAATATTTAAAATTCTCTAACTGAAAATATTTTATAACAACCATTACAGTTCTAGGAGCTTTACTCTTCTAAGCTAAATCCTTCACAGTTCAATCATTTCTCAGTAGAAACTGAAGCTTTCTCAAAATCTGAAGCCCAGAAAAACTCAGTCCCTAGGACCTGGTCTCCTCAGGCTGGAGGAGCCCTCTCTCAGCAATGGAGCTGGACACTCACCATGAAGGAGCCCAGGGGCCCGGGACCTGTGCGTTCAGGTCCCACCACTGCATACACACAGAGCTTTTCGTCAACAAAGCGTCTCAATTTGGGTGGATGCTGTTTTGTCTTGCTTTGTTTCGGTTTGTTTTGTCTTAATAAACCACATAGCTATTCTATGTATGCATTTTTTAACTGCAGGACTTCATATTCACCCCTGTTCTATTTCAGCATATTTGTTTTGGCCCGCTTTACCAGCCTCCTTTCTTGAAAGTTAATTATGTTTCATTAACATGATCTGAATGTGTCTATTTCCAAGTGCCAAAGTGAAGTGTTCATTAGCCCTTCAGTGTGATGCACAAATTACTGCACCAAACAGTACGAAACCAATTTGGACCCTTGGCGACAATTTAACTCAATTCCAAGATACTTCTATGCCACTTCCCTGGTATTCCTCCCACCTAAACAATTTATATGAAGGAAAGGCAGCAAGGTATTGATGAGCTAAACAAAGAAGAAAGGCGGCATGAGCCAAGCATGTCTTATCTGACCGGCCTTGAGCTTGGCTCACTTAAACATCACATACACACCCTATGGACTGGTAGAAGTCTATCGCCATGCGGGCCCTCAGCCCTCTGCTCTCTGTCTCCTCGTCAACATAAACTGATTTATTTCATTCCAAGATCACAAGCTTTAACCTAATTGTTCATTATAAGCATCTTCAAAATTGAATGTAGAAGAATGTCATTTCTATTTGGAAGCAGGGTAGAGGGAAGCACTGCCCCCCATTAACATTCTTTTTCAACCTTCGTCCTCACGTGGAATTAGCTCTGGCCAGGACCCCCCTTCCTCCTCTGTAAATCAGAAAATACATTGACCTACTTTCCTCAGCATAGCTAATAAAAAGTTGTGCGAAGCACCGCCCAGATATAACATGCCCTATAAATGCTTTATGTTCTGTAAGTGGCATGGGACAGCCATGCATTTCAGAAGCTTGGAAGCCATATGCCTCCAAGTTGGCATCTTAATTACAACTAGGAGAATTCCATGTGTGTGCAAGTAAGACATTCCATTTCTACTTGGCAGGTTCATTCTTTTAAATAAATTAGATAATCCAATTTGGGTTCTTTTGCTTTTGTTAACTTTCTACTGTTCCCTCCTGAACAGGGAAGATGAAAGAAAATGCAGAGAGTAGGAGCCTATGGAATGTGTCAGAGTTCAGGCTGCTCTGTGTGTGCACATATGTTTGCATGGGAGTATATATTCTCCTGCACACATCTGGATGGAGTGGTAGACTGAGACACACTGGCTCACTTCTTTGAGCAGTGACAGCTATTGCTAGGAAGGAGGAAGGGAGCTCTGGATACTCAAACAATGAAGACAATAGGCCATTTCATGTTCTTTTAGGAAGAGTAAAGATGGTGGAACTGAGTCACATGGTACCAAACGCTTCATGTTCAGATTCTGCTGTTTCTAAAAGTGTTTGGCATAGTTAATTTTCCCCTACTGCTGATATTAATAATGATAGCACTTAGCATTTCTAAAACACTTTTCATCTTCAAAGCACTATATGAACATTACCTAATTAACTAACATTAACTAATTATAATTAAACTTGCCCTGGGCTTATAAATGAGGAGAATTTGAAGAAGGGAGGGGAGAAGGAGGAGAGAAAAAGAGATTTCTAGACAGACAAGTTCTCCAAGTTTTTGCAGATTGAATTTTGATTCAAATTATCGTAGATTTTTAAAAAGTCCTTGAGATAACCTAATAGGCCTCCCCTGTTTCCCAATGGTTAAATATTGATGAGAAAGGATGGTAAATGGTCTCCAGAAAAGAAAAATTACCATTTTTATACCAACTTGTATTAATAGAAGAATTTAAATGCCACTTAAAAGTGTTTCTCTGAAGCAACATGCTCTAAAATATTGAGCCAAGGAAATCTCTTTTCCTAGAGCAACTTCCTCACTTCACACACGCAGACAGGCACAGACACACGCATTTGCATGCGGAGACACACACACACACACACACAGATTCACTGCTCAGTGGCGTCAGAATTCCGACTTCTAAGCTCTAAGTGCAGTGAGCTCAGTATTCTAACTCATGAGCCTATTTCAGACATTTTAATGTATCTATTGAATTTCCTTTTTATTAACCTTAGCAAAAACTTTCAGTAATATTATATCCCAAGATCAAATAAAACATCCTGTTTCCATAATTCCTAGACAGAAAAGCTATATAATCAAATGAGTCTATTTAGACGCTTACGTTCTGTACATTACACTTATCTAAATTTATACTTGAAGTAGCGGGTGGAGGGATAGGGTTTAAGGCCTCTTAACAGTTCCCTCTCGTTTTCATTCTCGAAATGTCTAGATGAAATATGTAGCTACGCTCGACTGGAAGCCATTGTTAAGACTTTGTTCTAGTCAGAACTTGCTGAAACTCTGTCCTAAAGTAAACTTCTTTAGTCACCTGCAAGTTCAGTGTTGTAGCAAAGAAGAAAAGGTTCCCCTTTACTCCTCTTCAAAGGTCAGGATTTAGTAGGGTGACTGTGGAAAAAATGGCATCATTTATCTTGGTGTTTTGCTTTTGTTTTATTTCACACTGCTTGCACTGGCAAATTCATTGTATTCCCATCAATAAAGCAGAGCTTTGTAATGTTATAGAAAAATCATTGCAACGTGCCTTTATCCCTATGGGTTTCCTTGCTTAAAGGCCTCTACACTTGAAAGGAATGGAATCTTTACTTCTCAGTGAGTCTCAGTGAGTCTCAGGGAGCAACTGATACAGCTCAGCTAACAGTGGTTACACTCAGAAGCTGGTTATTGATCATCTAAGATGATGATGTTGTATCATTTATCTCTGTTGAATTTGATCTTTTTATTGTGCCTCTCCAACCTCCATGTAATGAGAGCCTGCAGGCCTTATATCTACTGAAGTCACCTCTATCTTCTAACTAGCCACAGGCATCCCCATGAAGACATACCTCATCTGTCTCCTCTGAAGCCTGAATAGCAGAGGTAATAGAAGCCTGAGCATGAATGAAATCTGCAAGCATGACCAAAGCATCCAGTTAGAGCCCAGAGGCTCTCATCTAATAGTAAATAGTTTTAGTTTTTCAAATATAGTCTTTAGCCTTAGGCTTTGCAAAAGCACAGAGCCATATTTGAATTATTTGCTTTCTTAGGAGGACTGGTTTTTGGTTTGGGGTGTGTGTGTGAGTGTGTATATATGTTGTGGTACTGAAGATTAAACCCAGGGAGGCCCTTACGCTTCTTAGGAAAGTACTCTACCACTAAACCACATCCCCAATCCTTTTATTGATTTATTTTGAGACAGGATCTCACTAAATTCCCCATGCTGGCCTGGAACTTGCCATCCTCCTACCTCAGCCTCTGGAGTTACAAGGATGCGCCATTGTGCCAAGGTATTTTGGTGTTTCCTTAGCGGTAGGAGTACTTCAATGCTTGGAAAGTGTCCAATATCAAATGCAAACTGTGCATTATGTAGAATTCAACATGTCATGCTCTGAAAGAGATGATCCTTGGGCACCTTCCCCATCACAGGCTTTCTTCAGAAATATGAGACAAATAAAAGAAGCCACAAAATAAATCAAAAGAGGGCATAATTTTGAAGAAAGATATTTAAAATCCTCTCTCTATAAGGCTAATGGGATGTGCCAGTTTTTATTTGATGGCCTAAGGCAAAGTCACCTACCAACATAGAACATTCACAGAATCATGTTTTTATCTTTTAGCTCCTGCCAGGGAAGTTAGATGATTCTTTATGGCATCTTATGAAAACCAGGTATACAATGTATACAAATTTGCAAAAGCTTGTTCTACTACCTTAATCCTTTAGAGAGATTTACTCCCAATAAAATAAAAATCTAATTTCTGAACCCTGCCTATCTGTTGAGTCCAAAATCTCTATTAACTCTTGATAATTTGCTCTACATAATTCCACTTTCAAATGGCATAAAGTCTGCCCAGGCAACAGGCAGCTTTATATCCTGAGACCTTGCTCATTCATTGTTCTAAATGTAGAAAAAGGAAATATTTTACAAGCCACGTTTACTGAGCTTGACAACATGTACAAACCACAAAGATTTTGTGTGAAGGTAATACAAACCCAATACAAATATTTAGAGGTCAAAACTTGTTGGGAGCAATTCTACCTCATTTGGGGGGAAAATCATTTGCTTAGGCCTAGTTCTCCTGCCTACATGCCAGGATTTCGAGACAAAACTCTTTATGGCCTCCCATCACAGCTAAGACCTTAATGGTCAGGTGATGCTGTGACGCTCAAGGGCAGGATTACACCAGTTGAAGACGTCCGGGGAGGAACAAAATCTTCATATATTCAGTTCCTCATTGTTCTTGGAGTTCCCTGGCCCCCAGTCATTTGTAACACTTTGTTCATCCCAATGTACTAACTCTCTGCAAGTCGTTTGTTACATTGGTTTCTCCGGATGCACTGAATAAAAGGTGCGGTAAACTAGGGGTGGGGGTGGGGCGTTTTTGTCTTTGCCACCCAGAGCATCACTGACCAGGCCCAAAGCTCAGCTTCTCCTCAAATTCTCATTTTTCCTACGTTTTGTGTATAATAAGTCAATTCGCCTTCTGCTGTCCTGGCTCACAGGAAACTCACTTACTGCAGAAGTTCTAGTAACGTCCCCTTTCCCTGTTCCCTACAAAAACTTGCTGTGCCTAGGTTCAATGTAAAGTCTATTACAAAATATTTCTACACTATTTAATTTGTGTGCTCAACACTGTGTAATTCCTGCTGAAAACTCATGAGACTATGATATGCAGAATAGCCACCTTCATTTCTTTGATATGTTCTGCTTGAGAGAGAATGAGGACTTTAATTAGAATTTGAGTTTTGAAAAACTTTTTCTGCATAAAGGTAAAATAACTTCAAAAGATGAAACCATCATCTTCAAGATCAAGCCTGTTTGTTTGGGGATTTTGAAAAAAAAAAAGAAAAAGAAGAGTTCCACATATGAGGATTTAGAATTAAGGACCAATTTAGAAACTGAATTTTTAGATATACAGAATATCTGAATCACATACCCATGGGAGGGTACCAAGATTACACCCTCCCCTTAAAAGAGATCTCTCGCTGGGAGCCTCTGGCAACCTGAAGCTTGCTTCAAAGCGGGGAACAGAAGCCGAGGGAAGGAGTTATGAACTAAATAAGGGAAACTGAGGACTTGTATTATGTTTAGTAAATGAACTAAAGCAATCTCCATAATGACTGTTACATGTTCTGTTTCATTTACGAACTCCAGAAAAATCTGTTAAAAATAAATTATGTATGTTTAAACTGGAAGTGTTTCTGCCATAATGGTATAAGGTACTCAGGATGAAATTGAAATGATCATTCTAGAACTACAAAAAATCTCAGGAGCACAAATTATACTTTTATAGTATGCCTTGAATTGGTGACTTTGCAAATAAAATTTAAGTGTGTGTGTGTGTGTGTGTGTGTGTGTGCGTGTGTGTGTATTCAGTGTCTGGCAAGTGCTAATACATGAAACAATGGTATTAAATGAACAGTTTGCTATGTTTGAAGAAATCTGTTTTTACACTGAGTGCTTCAATTGACAAAAATCTAAAACTTTTATCTTTTTAAAGAAATTATATTGGTACAATTTATAAGATGGTCTCAAAATGATCAATAATAGAAACAAGAATTTTCTGGTCTTAAAAAGAAACATTGAAAGTTAAAAACAGAGGAAATACTCTTGTGAGGTTAATTTTCTTTTTTTCTCATTAAGTTTATTGGTACATTTTAGGTATACAACATGATGACATTCATCATTGGGAATTTGTACCTTGACATAATATATCTTGGTTCTTATTTTTTTCCCCATTCCCCTGCCCTCCCATCAATTCCTCCACCCCTCCCTATTTACAAAAACTTTTTTTTCGTTTCTTCCTTTTCTCATGTTTTTTCCTTTCCCTTCTTTCCTTTCCCCTACCCCTCCCACTTCCCCTTCCCCTTTGCACCTTTTCTTCCTATTTCACTCTATCTATTATACATTTTAATCCTTATTTACACTTTCAGTTTCTCACCCAGAGAAACTATTCGGTATTTACACATGTGTGTCCTATTTATTTCACTTAAGAGTATCGCCTCAATGTGCATCCATTTAGCTATAA
>NW_004624866.1:325684-389188 GCF_000247695.1 Heterocephalus glaber
GAAAGAAGGGAATGGAATTAATATGAGAAAAAGAAAAAATGGAAACAAAGTCTTTGTAAATAGGGAGGGATGGAGGGGTTGAATTGAGGGCAGGGGAAGGGGGAAAATTAAGAACCAAGAGAGATTATGTAAAGGTGCAGATTTCCAATGATGAATGTCATTATATTGTATACCTAAAATGCACCAATAAAATTCATTTTAAAATAACATTTAAAGGACATAAAGCAAACATATTTCCTGCTAGATGCTAAATAAATGTTAGTCATTATTATCTTTCCGTTTAACTTTAGTTATGTGTGTTAGTCACTTTTCTCTCATTACAAAGACACAAGCCCTGGCACCCTTTAAGAAGTAAAGGTTTATTTTCAGCTCACAGTTCATAGGGGTTTCAGTTTGAAGTCTGCTGACTCTGAGACAGGATGGCAAGGCAGACAGGAGGAGGGTTGCCGTCCCCACTGAGCACAGTGGGAAGGAAGCAGAGAGTCAAGGGAGGACCAAGGAAGGGAAATATACCCTTCCAGGTCACATCTTCAGTGACCCAACTCTTCTGACAAGGTCCCACCTCCTAAGAGCACCTGAACCACAGTGCCCCATAATCCAATCATCTCCCAAACACATGAGGCCTTGGGAGCCATTTTAGACCTGAATCTTAACAATGTGCTTTTCCATATTGACGAGATAGTCTTCATACTCATTACTTTATTGACACTTAGTAGTGTAAAAGTAGCATGCTCTATCAAATGAGTGTGCTTTGATTTATCTAGACATCATTCTAAATAATGGAAGAATGCTTACTTATCTATCAAAACCTTTCTTGTTATTTCACAATTGTGAATATCTTAATATCTTTAGATAGTGATTATTTCTGTTTTATTGATTATTCTTATAAGAAAGATCTTAGAGTTTAGAGGAAGAAAAGATATAGTAATCTTTAATTATTTTGATACATCTTGAAAGTAAGACTTCCGATGATAACATATCATCACTTATATCTTTTGTGAGCATTCCTCAGAACTATACATAATGCCTTTCACCTAGCAACTCAACACCTGCTGATGTTTGTTCTCAAGGGTAATTTATGAAATTACAAAATTATTGGAGTTTAAACTCTGTACAATATAGTTCCCTAAGTATAATTACTTCACGTTAGAGCTTTGTTGCTGATAACACAAATCTGAACTCCAAAAACACAAGAAAAATTCACTCAATGACATTTTTAGCACATAAAATTTCCCCTATGAATCACATGCTCACAAACCATGCACCCCTAAACATTTAGATCCTCTGACTCATTCTGAAACATTCTGACAACTTCTCTATTGAAATTCAAAAAATTTCCCAATACTGTAAGATCCTTCTTTCCTTTAATTAATTAGTTCCCTTGCCCATTGGTGATAATTTCTGTGTTTACAGGTTCTACACAGCTGGAATCCCCCACATTGGACTGTTTTCCCACTTTCCAATGGGCTTCTCTCTAACCTAACACTGGACTTTCACTGTTCTTTTTTGCCACTGTACACCCCTGCACATACGTGATATTTTATCTCTCAAAATCCTGATGCTTCATAAAATCCTCTTTCCATCTCTGTTAAGGTTCCCCAGAGATTAGGGGGTGGTTTAATGTAAGAAATTTGCTGATGTGATTATGAAGCCTGAGAAGTCCCAAGATCTGAGTTGCCAGTCAACAAACCGGAGAACCAGGAGAGCGAGGTTGTAAGTTGCAGTCCAAATGTGGCAGCCTTGAAACCCAAGAAGAACCGATGTTACAGTTTAAGTCTGAAGCCAAGAAAATATTGGCAAGACTAGTGTTCTAGCTCAAGCAGTCGGGTTTCAGAAGGCATTTCCAATTACTTGAGGGAAGGTTAGCTTTTTTGTCCTATTTAGGCCTTCAACTGACTAGTTGAAAGCCACCCACATTAGGAAAAGCAATATCCTTTACTCAGCCTACCAACTCGAATGCTAATCTCATCCAGAAATATCTTCAGATGTACCCAGAAATATTGTTTGACCAGATACCTAGCAATCTGTGGCCCAGTCAAGTTGAAATGCACAACTAATCAGCATGCCATCAACAGACCTATCCCTTCTATGCCCTCTCTACATTTTCTTTAAGAAATAGCACCTTGTCAGTAATATCTGTGGATTGATCCAGGCTTCCAAAGCACAGGTAGATCTCCCATTATATTCTCTTCTACCAATACGCCTGACATGTTCCATCATGTATAGTGCCACTTCACCCAGACCATTCCTATTGTGTAAGAGAAAACATGAATCCATAACATTTGCTCTCTGTGGTCCTTTTCTTTACAGCCAACTACAACAGCAGCCTCACCCTCCAAAGCACCAAACTCATTCCTCAGCTATTTTTCTGTTCTGTTGCTATAAATCACACTGGGCTGCTGGTCTGGCAAGCTTTCAAGTTCCTTTGCCACCAATTATTGAATTAATTAATTTTCCGGCAAGCTTGTTCTTTGTTCTATATAGCACATAAGTGGCACTGAGGGATAGAAAGTTTATCCTAAGAAAGCAAGACAAGTGTTAATTTAAGTCGTCATGAGAAGCACTTAAAATACCCACATCCTCCAAGCAAACCTTTACTGACTATTATCTACCTTCCAGGCATGACCAAGTGGGTGACTTCAGAGAACTGAAAATTTTACCTTGGTGACCTTGTGTGAACCCCAACTAAACGTGAAATTAAACTCATCCTTTGAAACCTGGGTGGAAATGCTAGCAATGTGGCCTGGATGATGTTTCTAGCTGGGAAAGTGGCAAGTCATTTACCCTTTCTGCCCTTGTTTCCTCATATGTGAAATGAGGAGCACTGACTCACTTCAAAGTCTGCATGTGTTTAAATAACAACACACATCAAAAATGCAAGCTGCAAAATATCTTTGCTCATTCCCCTAAGTTCAGTGAATCTACCTTTACTATTTATTATTTCATTATGCCGTTGATATAACCCAAATGTTTTCTTAAACTGTGCCCCAGTCTGGTCTGCAAATATATTTTTGTTTGCACATAGAGACACTTAACAGACCTGTGTAGATTTTAGGTTTTTTGTTTTTTTGTTTGGTTTTTTTTGATACCAGGGATGGAACTCGGGACCTTGCACTTGCAAAGTAGGTGGCAGAACCACTGAGCTAAATCCCTGGCCCTAGGTTTTCTATTTTAATGTTTTCTTTTCATTGCTGCAATGGCTGAGGTCCCGTGTTTTCTTCATCAAATACTCACTGAGATCCCTATTTACTACAGATAATTTTAGACATCCATGCCAAAAGATTTCATCTCCCTCTAGAATATATCTAGCCAAAGAAGCCTACATCAACCTCAGTTTTACTTTCCTTACTCCAAAGCACCTTCTGTGATTAGACAAAAGATGATGGAAACTTCACCCTAGAACATCAAATCCTGCCAGGCACAATTCCATCTGCCTTATTAGAGATTGCCAAAAGCTCTTCTCATTCTCCAATAAAATTAGTCAATCAAATATTATTTCAAGAAAAAGTTACTGGGGACTAAGAAAAGGGATAGTTCCCACCTTCCTCTTGGAAGACCTCTTGGACTATGGAAGTTGTACCTAACCAAAACGGAGGAAAACTGATGCATAAAAGTGGGACCTTCCGAATCTGTTTACTTCCCTTCTTTACACACACACACACACACACACACACAGCCTAAGTGATAAAGAAGAATGCCTTTAATGACAGAAAATCAGATGTCTCAGACCCTAAAAGGAGTAGGAAGCTTCACAGCTAGCTGGAGCCTGAAACCAAAAGAGAAAGGATGGAAAGCATTTGTGTTATGTGTGTGTGTCAGTCAGTGCTTACTAAAGAAACAGATTTAATGAAAGATGGACAAATATATAAGGGTTTACAAGCTAGACTTAAAATGGCCGCCCAGACAGTCAGGTGTGGAAAGGTGCAAAGGGGCTGAGTGCTGGAGTTGCAAGGATCCAGGCAAAAGCCTGGAGCTCACTGCAGTTTCCCAAGCGGTTCCTTATCAGGAGGCCAAAGGGTCTTTGATGGAAGCCTGAAGTGTCTGCACTGGAAGGCTGAAGAATCTATGCTAGAAGTCAGGAGATGATATTCAAGGTGAAGGCGAAGATTGGAGCTCCTCCAAAGAAACAGAAGCAAGCTTTCCTTCTTCATCTCCCTTCGATTCCACTCTGGTGACTAGTCTATTGATTGGTGCCACTCACACCCAGGCTGGGTCTTCTGTCTTCAATAAATCCCTTCAGCCACACCCAGAACGATGCTGGTCCAATTTAGCTGGGCATCTCTTACTCAAATTGACACGATCAGTTAACTATCACAATCTGCCTCTTATCAACTTGAGAACCAGGTATATTTGCTTAAACCATACTTGGTCTCCAGATACAAAGAACTTCATAATTACAACTACGCTTTATAACTATCCTGCATACAATCGAAAATATACTAATTCCCTTCCCAGAATAGAAGGCAAGCTTGCTTTGGGTGATGCTTACTCTTAACATTTCATAGCTTGAACATTCTAACATTGATTTAACAGTACTCAAGAACCAATATTGAGTCGATAAATATTATATTACATAGAAAGCATATCGGGAGAGAACTATTATAATTACAATCCTCCATTCTGTAACTGAGCATGGAGTTGTATCTGGTATTTAGAATTCCCTTCTTCTAGTTTCTACCCTGTATTTCCTTGGCCTTCAGCAAGTCTTGGTTCTTTTCCTGGTGGGGTGATCCATACCTTCATTCCAGAAGGTTCTGGGCCATTTGTCATTCTGCTTGGATTGGGTGGTTGTAGCTTCCTATTGACCTTAACAGCCATGGTGATGCTAGGTGACCTAAGGGATCTCCTGCACTCCAAGTATATTCTTCCTTTCCTCCAACATGAAGAAATAGACCAATTTCTCCTGGATAATCTGGGTCAATCACCCCAGCCAAAACCATAATTTCCTTTTTAACTTGTTTACTCAGAGGCCTGAGCAGACCAAAATGATCAAGGGGAAGTCTTAGTTTCCAGTTCAATGGAATCGTTGTTGTGCTTCCTGGTACAAGCCTTCCCTCCTCTGGAACTCAGACTTCTAGCCCAGCAGAGCATAAGGTTGCAGGAACAGGAAGCAAAAATTTGCTATGGGTCACTAGGGGTAATGGTCAGTGGTAGCATTCCCACTTCCACTCCTTGATTCCTGGATCTATGAATACCAGTTACAAGAGACACAGCACCACATAGAGGATGCTGATTCACAACACATACAGCCTTCTGAAGAACTTTGCCCCAGCCCTTCAAGCTGTGGCCACTTAGATGGAGCTGTAACTTCATCTTCAAAAGACCATTCCACCTTCTAGCAATCTAGCAGCTTCTGGATGATGAAGAACATGGTAAAATCAGTAAACTCCCTGATCATGAGCCCATTGCCTAACTTCTTTGGCCATAAAATGTGTTCCTTGGTCAGAGACAATGCTGTGTGGAATTCCATGGTGGTAATGAAGGCATTCTTTAAGTCCATGGATAGTGGTTTTGGCAGAAGCATTATGGGTAGGGAAGGCACATCCATATCCAAACTAAGTCTCTATGCCAGTAACAACAAACCACTGTGCTTTCCATGGTGGAAGCAGTAATCAGCCTGTGACCTGGTTGAATGGTGGGGAATGGTGCCACACTACAGACGCAGTGTTGGTCTCTGCTGCTGGCATATTGGCATTCAACAGTGCCTGTAGCCACATTAGACTTGGTGAGTGGGAATTCATGTTGCTGAGTCCATGCATAACCTTCTTCCCTGCCACCATGGTTGCTCAGTTCATGAGCCCACTGGGCAATAATGGGATGGCTGAAGAAAGAGGTTGACAGCTATCTACAGAATAGGTCATCCTATCCACTTGATCATTAAATTCCTCTTCTACTCAGTCACTTTTTGGTGATGATTTACATGGGATAGAAATATTTTTTTACATCCCTTGCCCATATAGAGAGGTCTACCCATATACTTCATCCCCAAATATCTTTGTCACCAATTTTCCAGTCATGTTCCTTCTAAGCTCCTGACCATCTAATCATATCACTGGCTACAGCATAATTCAGTATACAGTTGCACATCTGGCCATTTCTCCCTCCAGGAAAAATGTACTACCAGGTGCACTGCTCAAAGTTCTCCCCACTGTGAAGATTTCTCTTCACTGCTGTCCTTCAGAGATGTCCTAGAAAGGGGGTGCAATGTGCAGCTGTCCACTTGCAGGTGGTGCCTGCATAATGTGTAGAACCATCCTTAAACCAAGTCCTCATCTTCTCTTCTTCTGACAGCTGATCATATGGTATACCCCATGAGGGCACAGGTGCCTGCTGCAAAACAGAAGGCAATAGAGCAGAAGCAGGAGCCACGGGCATCTGGACAACTTCATATAACTTACTTGAGCACTCTGGACCTGCTCTGGCTCAATCACGTGTATACAATTTCCATTTAATGGTGAACTGTTATTGTGCACTCCCAACCTTATGTTTCGGTGGGTCAGATAATACCCAGTATATGATGGCCAACATGGTAGCCTGGTATCCCTTGGTCAAGTGATCAGTTTCTGCAAGAGCTCAGCAACATGTCAAGAGCTGTTTTTCAAAGGGAAAATAGTTGTCTGCAGCTTATTGCCGAGCCTTGGTCCAAAATCCTAAAGGTCTCCGTTGCAATTCACCTGCTGGGGACCTACCTGAAACTCCAAACAGCATCCTTGCATCCCACTGATAGTTCAAATGCCATTGGAGCTGCTGGATTATAAGGCCCCAGTGGCAGAGCAGCCTACACTGCAGCCTGAACTGTTATAGAGTCTTTTCTTGTTCTGGGCCCCACTCAAAACTAGTAGTTTTCTGAGTTACTCAGTAAATGGGGTGGAGTAAAACACCTAAGTTTGATGTGTTGCCTCCAAAATCCACATAGGCCTACTAGGCACTGTGCCTTTTTTTGGTTGTAGCGGTAGCCAGATGCAATAATTTATCTTTTACCTTAAAAGGGATATCTCTACATGCTCAAAACCATTTGGCTCCTAGAAATTTCACTGAGGTAGAAGGACCTTGAATTTTAGTTGGATTTATTTCTCATCCTCTGGCTCACAAATGCTTCACTAACAAATCCAAGTGATTTCTCCCTCTTGCTCACTTGGTCCAATCAGCATAATATCATCAATGGAATGGACCAATGTGATACCTGGTGGGAAAGAAAGGCGATCAAGATCCCTACGAACTACTAAGTTGTGACATGGGGCTAGAGAGTTAATATAATCCTGAGGTGGACCAGTGAAGGTGTATTGCTGGCCTTGTCAGCTGAAAGCAAATAGTTTCTGATGGGCCTTATGGATAGATATGGAGAAGAAGGCATTTGTTAAATCAATAGCTGCATACCAAGTACCAGGATATATGTTAATCTGTTCAAGCAAGGACAGTACATTTGGTACAGTGGCTGAAATCAGAGTCACTACTTGATTTAGTTTATGGTAATCTACCATCATTCTCCAAAATTCATCCATCTTCTACACAGGTCAAATGGGAGAAGTAAATGAAGATGTGGTGGAGACCACTACCCCCGCATCCTTCAAATCCTTGATAGTAGCACTGATCTCTGCAATCCCTCCAGGAATGTGATATTGGTTTTGGTTTACTATTTTACCAGACATAGGTAATTCTAACGGCTTCCATGGTAAAAATCAAATAGTTAAGAAGGAAAGCTTTTACAAATTTCTCTCCTTGAATTGGCACTGGGTTAGCTCGTTAGTACATGCCAAATGATCAGGCCCATCTCATCCGTCATCTCATGTTAGTCCCACTTTTCAATGTTCTCCAAAGATTCTAAGGACCACCAAATATTCCCACAACCATTTCTGACCCTTGTTTAGGTCCCTATGATTCAGTCTTTTTTCATGTTTCTCCTAAATAGCCATGGCAAGATTAAGCTTGAACATTATAGTTCTAGATAAATCAATCTGTCAATGAGCCTTTACTTAAAGGAACTATGATGTGCTCATCACCAGGTTAGGTACCATGAAAATGCTTTTTGAAAATGAAGTTCTTACTTCTAGAAATAAAATTTGCTTTCTAATTAGAGCTCATATCCTCACAAACAAAATAGCAATGAACAAATACATTAACAAAATGACATACAGGCATATGGAAATCATTCAATTTTTTTTTAAGATGTTACTAAATAAGCAGAATCCAGAGGTCTTAAAGGGACTCCCTCTAACCACAGCCCCAGGAAATGAGGTCAGAGTGGATGAGAGAAAGTGATTTCTCTGGCTGCCTTCACATTTTACTTCCCTTTTGCTCCTTAACTGTCTGGAATCAGGCTTCTATCTGTCATATGCTTGCTATCGGTTAGATCATTGTTCTCAAATTTAGTGTGCATCAGAATCACCTGGAAGGCTTATTAGAAAGATTTCTAGGGCCAACCGCCCACCCTGTGTGTCCCATTCAGGGGGTCTGAACGAAGGTGGTGAACGAAGAATGTACATTTCCAACTGGTTCCCATGTGCTGCTGGGCATAGAATTTCCTTTGAGAACCACCACTCTGTATACTTTGAGCAAGTGTGACTTGAGCAAGATTGCCATGCTACCCTAAGCAAGGCTCTTCCCTGACAGTGAGAATATACACCCGCTCCCTGCATCTGACAGTTACTTTTAGAAGACCTAAAACTTGTAAATGAAGCCAAACCTGATGAAAGCCCTTTGTAAACTAGGCGAATGTAGCATGACTGATCTATCTCACTCTTATTGCCTCTCTTGTGGCATGGACCTGAAGGACCAAACTCCTGAAACTGTTTTCTAACCTACTGCTCTTCCGTGTTTTACCAACTCATTCTTCCCCTCTTCCACACCCTGCTCTTCTCTGTCCATACTTTCCCTTCCCAGATTAATCTAGTATTACTGGCTCTGAAATCAGGCCTGTGAAAATCCCTTCCAATGTTCAAGTACCACATCTCTAACTTACCCTGTTCCATTCACAATTTCTCTAATTTTGTTCAAACCAACATTATCCTCCTAGGCACAAAATTATATAATCATGTTCTACCCTCAACCTTTCCTAAAACTTCTTCCCGGACATCAACATGTCTCCTCTTTTGTCACCTGAAACCTGCCACAATGCCTCCCTTCCTCTTCAGTCCCAATGCTGCCACCCTTGTTAGTCTCTGTCTTATAGGCCTCCTCCCAGGCTTTTCTGGTTCCAGAGTTTCCCTGCTAAAGTCCTCCTATGTCCTATGTTTCCTCCTTTGAAGCTACTTAAAATGTTTCATCAAATCCATTCCTGCTCTAAATTCTGATTCTAATGTCCTAATTAATGAATTCCCAAAGCTGACTCAGATGTTAATGTCTCTGCAATCTGCCCTCACCTTTGAACAGAGTCTGGATGGACATCAATTGGATCAGTGGTGGGATGGACTTTCACACTGAGCAAACTTCCCTTCCATTTCTCTGGTTTTATCAAGTGTTTCCAATCTTGAGTTCTATTTTCCTAATAACATGGCTTCAACCAATCCATTTTACTAATTTTTTGCACTAAAACACCATCTAAACTACTACATACATACTTTTACTAAGAATATTTGTAGTCCTTTCTGTCCTGGCAAATCTTAATCACCTATCAAGGTCAAAGCCAATGCCTCCTTTTCTACTGGTGTTCATAATTCCATTGCAATTAACTGCTTTATACTTACAGACTTCCCCTTCTTCCTCCTCCTCTTTTTCTCTCTCTCTCTCTCTTTCTTCCTGCTTCCTCCTCCTTTGTCTTCTCTCATTTCCCCCCCTTCTTCATTATCTCTTCTGAATTATCATTATCACTATAAACATGCTTTAGAAACTCTTGTCCTTAGAAAGCAAAGTTTCCTTTGAACCACATGAGCCACCCTCTTCCTACCATCTGCCAACCAGTCCCTTTTTTGGGTTGCATTTACAACACCTTTACCCATAGTTTCTCTAGTTTTGCACTTCACATTTATTTCTTCTTTAATGCTTCAAAATTTACCTTCTAGCTCCACTGCTTTGCTCTTTCCAGCTCACTGATAATCTCGGTGCCAAGGCAATGAAACATCCATCTTCGAATCTCATCCACCTCTTGAGAGTAGGCAACAAGCTTACCCATTCCCTCTTCTTAACTTTCTTTCTTCTTTTGGCTTCTAGCACTCCACACTCTTACTTTTTCATTCTTTTTTATGAAGAAATAAAACATTTTCATAACCAAATAAGAGAGTAACAACAGTTATTATACTGTGTATTGTTATTTTCAAAGTAGTTACTCAGTACAACGTAAACCAAAAAGATTCTTACAAAAAAGAAACAAACAAATAGTACCACAAACTTTCTTATCTCCTTGGTCATTCATTCTTGGCCCTCTACCACAACTCCTCTTCTATTCAGCCTCTAAATTTTGAAGGGATCAAAGGCTTCATCCTAGACTCCATCTTTCTCTCCTCTGTGCACACCCTACAGATTATATCATCTACACCTATGCAAATACTAGCCATTTGCTGATTACTCCTTCCTTTACCTCTAGGTTTAACATCTACTTGGAGCTCCAGTCTCAATATCATTGACATCTAATATCAACATTAAATTTATCTAAACAGAATTCTTAATTTGCCTCCCTTCCTCTAATTCTATTTCTCTCAATAAATGACACTGTTCGTTTAGATCAGGCCAAAAATTAAGACACATTAAATCCATTAGCAAAATATATCTCAAGTATATCAATTCTCTCCATCTCTCCTGTTTCCATCCTAGACCAGGACATGAAAATCTCCTTCCTAGAAGGGAGCAGTAGTCCCCTGAGTGTCTTTCCTGACTTGGCCTTCACCTATGGCAAACACAGCAATTTTTAAATATATATAAATAATATCACATCTATCCCTTCCTGACATATTGTAATGACTTCCTATTTTAATAAAATAAAATTTAAATTTCTCATGAAGCCCACATAAGCCTCTTAGCTCTCTGATCTCAATCGGTACCTCATTCATCTACTAATATACACCCTCCTTGTGCCACACTGGCCTCCTTTTACCCCTCATACAAGCCAATCTCTTTCCCAACCTCTGGAATTTTGTTAGTCCCTCTTTCAGGAATGTTCTGTAGATTTTGACTTTGTTGATTCTTAACCTTCAAATTTAGCTATAAATTATGCCTTCTCACAGAGGCTTTTTTGTTCAAACACTACCTATTAAAAAGTACTCTGCATATCAATACCTGGATAAAAATTATTATAAAGTCTTAAAAATTATGTTTTTATTCATTTACTGGCTTCTTCTCTGTAGCTCTAAAAGAATAAGAGATTTATCAGCAATTTTCAATGATTTCTTCCTAATACCTAAGAACAGTTTTTATAATCTACAATAAGTATTCTTTAAGAACTATATAAATAGAAGACCCACTCATGAATCAGTATGGACAACAGAAATACACAACTTCAAAATCTCAGTGAGTGAAAACTATAACAAGGTGTATCTTTTACACACTAGTAGGGCTGTTCTCACTGTGGTCCTTTGGGACCTTCAGTGACCGACAGACTTCCTCTCAGTATGTGTGTCTATGCGGATCACCCCACCAGTGGGAAGACAAGTTGTGGTTAATTGTATGGGACTCATAAGATTTCCAGAAAGAATTGATCCAAATCGATGTTGCTTGCTTTTGGCAAAATAAGTTATAGGGCAAGGCCTAACTGTAAAGAGAGTCAGAGCATAAAATTTCCCATGTATCTGAAGTAAGAAAGATAGAAATATCTGAGTGGCAACACTTTGGACTTCCACACTCATCTTCCACTAAAAGATTCCTTCCACCAAGAAGGAAGAATATGCATACTTTTCACTTCCATGTTCACATTCTACTTTCTTCCACCAAACCAACATAATATAACCTCTCTTCTAAGACTTATTTCTGTAATTCTTATGTAATGTACCTGTTTAATCATCTGTCTCCTCATCTACATGTCAATAAGGACCACAGGGACCAGATCTATTTTCTTTTTCATTGTACTATGAAAACCTAGCTCAGTGCTTTTCACATAACAGATTCTGAACAAAAAGAATCTCTTATATGTGTTTTTATCTGCCCAATGAGATAAACTAATCCACCATATGCAGTACATAAAGACAAGAATTGATATCTCACATATCTTTCAATTGACTCATCTTGGAGATATTAACATGTTGGCAAGAACACAATAAGTAATTGTTGAACTGAGCCAATTAGTTGTATTGGAGCCACTTACCCAGGTGCAATATGAAAATATCCCTGTTAAAAAAGTACTTTCAGAGCTGGCACGATCTTCTGGACACAAACTCGTATCATACACATGACACCATCCCTAGTTTTCTGTAAAAGTTCACTGGCAAATTTCTTTGGGGGGAAACCAACAGCTGATTGCATAGGTCTTCTTAGTTCTGTTGGTGGTCAATCTGTGTCTGGAAGTGAAATTGCCCTTTCCATAGGGTTTCATCATAGAACTAACCACAAGGTTTGAGTGTTGGCTTTTGATAGTGTCTAGGCTCAGCTGCACATTTTAATGTGAAAATAACATGTTCCACTTCCTCTTGTTCCCTTTCCTTAAATTGCAAATCCTAAAGTCTACTGAGATTAAAATCAGTTCCTTTCTGAGCAGGGTCATCACATGTGATGACGTCTGTCCCTAAGTCTTTTGCCATGTGGGAGAAAACTAGAATTTTGTTCCCATTTTTACACCCTTTTGTTATCAAGTGATTTCTGTGTCTTTTGATGGGCTCGAAGTGTACATATCTGAATATCTTCCCTGCTGAAGTACTGCTGGACTCATATCTTTCCTCATCAGACAAATGAAGTCTCACTTGACTGAGTACTTCCTTAATCTTCCAAATCACACATAGGAAGCCAGTGTAGCATAGTCAGAAGAATTAGAGAGGCCTTTCTTCATTCCATAGCATGTCTTGGTCAAGTTACTTAACCTGAATTTCAGTTCCCTCATTAAAACAAAATGAGGAGAATAATAATACCTACTTCCTAGGATTAAATAACAGCATAGGAAATGTTTATCTCTATTCTTGGAACACAGAAGATAGTCAATAAATGTTTGTCTTTTTTAATAGCTACTTTATTAAACAAGGTGCCAATTTAAAGCCCTTTCAAATAAAATCACACAGTCATTTTGAGCTGATGAATATAAGCATCCACAATAGGGCTCAGTATAGAGCAAGCTCTATGCATGAACACTGACCATTTACCACTGCACTGGGACATGCTACTGCTCTGCAATCTGACTTTAGCACTTTTCCCATGTTTTCATCTCCTACACAAAACCTTTCTAAAATGTATCAGGCTCAAGCTGAGGTGGGGTGTAGTTAGGTGGTAGAGCACTTCTTTAGCTTGCGCAGGCCTTGGGTTTGATCCCCAACACACACACACACACACACACACACACACACACACACACACATCCAAATAAACATACCATTCTGTCTTACATTGTGACCAGCAGTTTGCATTGGATGACTCTTTTCTTTGGAGGGCAAATCAGCAATGTCCATGTAAATTTTCAATGTACAGATCCTCCAAGGCAGCAATTCTATTTCTAGTGAATTATTCTATAATATGCTCCACATATACAATGTGATGTATGTTACAAAACATTCACTGTGACATTGCTTGAAATGGCAAAATATGGAAAAATACTTAATGTCCACTAGTATGAGAGTAAACAAATGATTGTACATCTATATAAAGGAATGCTGTAATGAGGTAATAAATGCAGACATGAAACAATCTCCAGGACATGTCATTAGGCAAAAAGAACAAGATAGAGCTCAATGTCTATAATATGCTTCCATTTGGAATAAAAAATAATATGCATGTATATGCTTGTGTAAACATAGGGCATTGCTAGAAGGACATGCAAGGGCCTGGTAATGACAGTCACTTCTGGGAAGGTGAATCAGAGGAAAGGGTGTAGGGATGGTTATTTTTCACATAATAACATCGATAACACTGCTTGAATTTTGTAGTTTCTTTTCAAAATAAATATTAGCTGAGGATGGTGGCACATACTTATAGTTCCAGTTACTCAAGAGGCTGAGACAGGAGGGTCACTTAAGCCCAGGAGTCAGAGACCAGCCTGGGTGAGTCCCCATTTCAAAAAAAGAAAAAAAATATATACATCTAAGTGTGTGTGTGTGTGCGCACTATATGTTTTATTAGTATGATATATACATCAGATATCATAGTACATATACCCATAGTATATATACTATGTACCCATAGTGTATATATACTATGATATAATACATATCACATAGTGTGTATATATATATATACTATGTATATGTATATTGATAGTATATATATAATATATATATTATTCTTAATCCTGTCACAAATCGGTGATTAAATCCAGGAAAAGGGAAATGGAAGTCTATAATGTTTTAATTTTTTTTACTAAAAAAAGGTATTCAGGGTCTGGGGCTTTAGCTCACTGGTTCCACCTCTTGCCTCAAAAGCTCAAGGTCCTGAATTCGATCCCTGGTACCAAAGAAAAGGTATTCATATTATTTGTAATTATTTTTAAAAACACTATAAGATGAAAATAACTGGAAGGAAAAATTAAAAAGGACTGGAAAGGTAAAACATAGCTAGGTAAACCCATATCATTTTCACACCAAATCATCTGGCCGTCAATCGACAAGCATTTGCATTTATTGAGTATTTATAAGTCCTTGGTGTCTTATTAGATGGCTGCAGCAAGAGGGAACAAAGTGAAGAGACGGAGGACCTGGGTCTCCTCCTAAAGAGTTCAGTCTGGTTAGCTGGATGGAACTGGCAGGCCCAATGGTGACCAGCATCCAGCAGTAGAGAAGTGTCATGAAGCTGGCGAAAAGAGTCTTTATAATGGACAGCTGTGCAGGGCCTCGAGGACAAAGATAAGGATGACTTTGAGAACAAATTATGTCTCCTCCTTTCTCCATTTCCTTGTCTTTAAAATGGAATGATCTTTCTTGGCTCTTCTCTTGCAAGGATGCTATAAGGATTAATGAGGTAAAGTTTGTGCTTATGTAGCGTCTTTCTGCTGAGAACTCAGAGTGCTTTGCAAAGTATGCTTATTAATATTCATAAGGCGGTTCATATACTTTCCACCTTTCACTTTGGAAGTTGTACATCTATACCTAAACATTCCAATTCCTCTCTCACTCTTCTTTAACATCACTTTCTTTGTACATAAAACAGCACAGATTCAAGCTTTAAATTTGTTGGTTTTATATAGCTCATGGTTAATAACATCACACAGCTTGCCTGCAGGAGGACCCACCTGTACTTTCTAAAATTTCCACAGTACCCATTGTATCCATATGCACAGTACACCTGAGCAAACGGTAAGACATTAAAAATGCAGCTAGGGGGAAAGATCTATAATTGAGACTGTTCTCTTAGAAAGGTAAATCTAAAGAGCAGAGAAGGGCCCTCTTTGAGTTTGAAAGTGTAGAAATGCAGGCTGAGTCCCAACTCCCTCCGCTGTCCCCAGTGATCAAACTGTTCTGTAAAATGGATAATTTGAGGCTATAGTGGAAGGCACAGAATGTGAAAAGGCGGGGAATGTGTAGGTGCAGAGATGGGAGCAAGGAAAATGGAGCCAGGAGGTTACAAGGGGCCATATAGAGTGGGATATGATTCCTTCCTGCATTTCTCCTTACAGTTATGAAAACTTCCACTAAGCATATCAAATGTTAATAGTTCATGGATTTTTTTATGAAAATAGAGCTGATTTAGCACCCAAAGAAATGAGAGTGATGAAATAGACAAGCTGAGGAGCCCAGGAAATTACAGACAGGATGGGAGAACTCTGGACTTTCTTTCTTGGGACTGACTGGTATCCAAATTAATGAGACCAAATCTCTCTTTGGGAGAAAAGGACTATGCCAATATTAAAATATAGATATATGATGTCTATTGGTGCCTATTATCTATGCATGTTTGCAAACATTAAAATTGTTGAGAAGCAAAATTTTGTTTGGAAAAGATGTGCCAGGTCAGTTCCTGTTTTTGGACAATGAAAGGCAAAGAAATGAATGGACATGGTCGCAGTACATGGACACAGCCAAGGTTGGAACTCAGATCTACTACCTTCAAGTGAGGTGCCACGCACCTCCAACACATATTTCTTCAGATTTGTTTCTGTCCCGTTTGGATGTTTGAGAACAGCACGGCTGAAGCCTTCCATTTGAGAGGGAGTAGGAGGGCTGCCTACTCATATCACGCTACCTGTTTGGCCGCAGGCCAGTATCACAAAACAAAGCTTCTTGCAACGACTGAGAAGAGCCCATTTGCATAATTTAAAGCTATGCTGGAGTGTTGTGCTTCATGTCTGAGCAGCATAAGTCTTGAGCTTTAAATAGCCCAACCCTAACATATATTTAAGAGCAATGTTCTAAAGACTGTTACATAAAGTGGAACAGCTAGTGACACCACAGCTAAGTGCAAGGTCCCCTTTCTTGAAATTTGACAGAAATCAACCTCAGCAGCTGGGAGGAAAACGTTTCTGTGATACGCAACCCAAAAGAGGTCATCCCTGTTTATAATTTGAAGAGCCCCATAGTACCCTATCAGCCCCAAATATCCTCCTACCTGGGTCAGCTGCTGACTCACCAAGCCTCTGATACAGCCACATGACATCACTCCTCTGAATTAGACAATAAAAGAGGAGTCATAATTCCTGGAGGGACACTCAGGAATTTTTAAATGTGCTATAAGTACAGAGAGCCTATTTTGTAAACAAAAGTGGGGGACGATATTTTTCTCCTTTTGATTTCCTCCCACTTAGCAAATAGGCCCAAATATGTTTTCATCACTCTCTCTCATTTTCTAGTAGTTGCTTCATACATTTACAAAGCATGAAAGAGCAAACTGTGCACCAGAATCATTTATGAAACTTTTATAAAATATGCACATCTGTGGCCCACCCCAAACTCTGGAAAGGGGTGGAGGCTTGAATAGGTATGTTTGAAAATGCTCCCAAAGCCATTCTGTTGCAAGCTCTTGTTTAACAACCACTGGAGGTAGGATAGGATGTAAGTCAAGGTCAGGATTTGGAAACAGGTATCCTGAAGACCTGGTGACTGGAGAAATATGGCAGCTGAAGTTAGGTCCCAACAACACAATGTAAATTCCTCATATGAAGGAAGCATGATTGCTGAAAGGTAATAATTCACGTGGAAAGAAACAAAATTCTAGACCATGCTGAAAACCAAGATCCAAAAAGGAAGTGTCTGAATCAAATAAAAAAACTTAATCACTACATATTGCCTCATGTGTCTGCATTTGTTTCTGCATTCACCTTAACGTTAGTACTTGCTAAATGCCAGGTACAAAGTTAAGTGCTGAGGATAGAATATTGAACAAAACCGGATAAATCCCTGCCTTCGTGGAGCTTATATTTTTTTAGGAAAAGCAAAGCATTAAGGAAGTAGTTACAATTAGATGTGATAGGAATTAGATACTATAAGAATACATAATAAGGAAAGTAACTGTTACTGTTTAGATCTAAAATGTCCCCCAAAGCCTTGCCCACTCATAGGAGGGGCTTTTGGAAGTTGACTGGATTATGGGGTTTATAGCTGACTTGCTATTAGGAAGTGAGGACTGGTAGGAAGAGGTGGGTCACTGGGGGCATGGCCTGGAGGAGTGTAATTTTTCCCAGCTCCTCCTTTAATGTTCCGTCTGCTTCCTGCCACCATTTTGTGAGCAACTCTGTTCTGCCATGCCTCTCTGTCATGCCATCCTGCTTTGGAGTCAGGGGACTATTGGACTGAAGCCTCTACAAACCGTAAGGCAAAAACAAACCTTTTATCTCTTAATTTGTGGGTGATGAGTGTGTCTCAGAGACAAAGAAAGTAACTAAGACAGTAACCTAGAATCTGATGGAAGCCTCAGATCAGAAGACATGATATATAGATATCAAAGAGCATTCTCTTCCAGAGAGACTATACCTGTGCCATCCCAAGCAGATGAATACTCCAGCTGGATTTCACCAGGTCCTAAGAAGTTCCTCCCTCCATCTACCTCCAGGTCAGAAGATCTGAGAGTGAAGAGATTATGAAAAGGGCCTAGGAAGCCATATAATAGAAGATAAGGATACTGGCATTGCAATGTTGGGGAACATTGTGAATTCTGTGCCATGACCCGGCCACAGAAAACCCGGAAGCATCAGGCCCTCTTTGCAAAACCCTTTTGTGTAGGAGGTTCTCATAAATCTTATTTCAATAGTGGCTGGAATGTTTAAGCCCAGTAAAATAATTGTATTTGATTTGGTAAAGCACCAAGGCTATGGTTATTAACTACTTGTATTAGAATAAAATTAATAAGCAACTCTACTCATTTTAGGGTTTCCATAACAAAGTACAAAAAAAAAAAACTGGTGGCTTAAAATAATAGAAATTTATTTTCTCACAGTTCTAGAGGCCAAAGAATCAAAGCAAAGTTGGTTGCTCTAGAAACTCTGAAGAAGAATGTGGCCACATTCCTTACATAATTTCTGGCAGTTGCCACCATCTTGAGCCTTGCTTGGACTGTAGATGGAGTTGCAATCTCTGTCTTTGTCTTCACATGGCATTCTTCTCTGTGTCTCTGTGTCCTCCCTTCTTCTTATAAGGACATCATGCACTTAGGGGTCACACTAAGCCAGCATATCACTAATTAGATCTATGAAGACCCAGTTTCCAAATAAGGGCACTTTTGAGATTCCAGGTGGACATGAATTTGGGGAGAGATGCTATTTAACCCACTACAGCAGCATATCACAAATTTTGATGTTACTGAACAGATGGCTAAAACCAGCTACATATGTAAGGTGTAAAGTTTTTCTAAGTACATGTTGTTCCTTCTCATACTAGATAACAAGTAGTGAATTTCAAAGGGCCTACAGTGTTTACCTCCGGGACAAGGAAAATGCCCCACCCCCAATCACCAAACCTGCTGCCTTTTCCCCACCTAGTTCTCTCTTAAAAATTTGAAAAAAAGTGCTGGGGATTTAGCTCAGTGGTTCCACACTGCCTGCCTCGAAAGCACAAGGTCCTGAGTTCCAACCCTGGTACCAAAAAAAAAAAAAAAATTTCTTCTCCTACCTGGATCTCAATCACAAAGCAATAAAGCCAGATGTAGTTACAGCCTGATAATTTCAAAAGTAATCAAATGAAATAGATTTTCATAGTTTTCTACTTCTTATATTATTTCACAACATCTTCCTTTTTTAGAGCAAAAGAATTTGAAAACTTGTGGAGGGGTCACAGGACCTCTCTGGCAAGAGGGTAAAAAATAGTGAGAATTTGCCTTAGAAATTGTGACTTTCCTATGGGAATGTCCTCAGATACAGACAGCAGTATTATCTGAAGCAATTCTGGTTTAAGATATTTAAATAACCTAATGTATCGCAGTCTGTTTTAAATGTAATACATTAAAACACACCTCAACACAGACCATAAATGAAACAAAGATGTCTTAGAGGAATACTTTAGCTGCACTTCTTGCAGCTAAATGTAAACTCCCCTTTAGTCTAAAAGCATTAAAATCATAATAATGAAATTTGCCATTAAGAGTCAGAAAGCACTTTTCTCTTTAAAAAGACAGATGCATTAAAACTTAATTATTATCTCCCTACCTGATTATCAGACAAGAATAAAGCACATTTGGGGAGGAAAATACACATATGTTCACCCAGCACAGGAATATTTTTAAAGATTCTTCATAGAGATGTTCCCCAACACCCACCCCAAGTGGAAAAAAAAATACCCTAATTGACTGTGTGTGTGTGTGTGTGTGTGCACGCGCTGAAACAGAAAAGCCAATGCACCAACTGCACAAGCAAACTGATACAAATCAGGTGCTTAGGAAATGGATTTGGTTTCCTAACACTGAGCCTATTTCCACTGTCTCTGAAGAGTGTCTGTGCCTGTGACTTGGTGAGACATCCCATCAGATGGTTCCTTGATCCACATTTTCTTCTTCAAGATAGGTAAGGAGAAACTTCTTTCTGGAGTGTGAAAGCTCACAGTAGTAGGAGCACAGCATAGCTCATCTCTAATTTATGACTGACTAACTGAAACTCCTCACTGTCAGCAAACTCTGGCGTGTTTACTGGTTTGACAGCATACACACATATGGCAGAAGCCAGATGGACCTTCTCCCCCAGCTTCGAGCTAAGGGTGCTTCATTAGAAAAGAGATGCAGCCAGGCTTCAAGATCTTTGAACAAGGCTTTCCAGTACAACAGGAAGGAAGGGAAAAAGTCAGCAATCTGGAAAGAAAAGACCCTTTCCTAGGCAAGAGATTAGGTCAGAAGAGAATTTACATCTGCCCAGTTGAAGCCCATCAAGTTTTAAAGAAAAAATAGCCTGTCCTCAGGCAGCTACTTGCAAAGAAGTCAGGTGGTATGAAATTTGTGTTTCATGTACCATACAGGGGTAAAGAGGACAATAAATCTACTTCGCAAAACTCCGATTCATAGGTAACGATGTCAAAATTGGGGTAAACTCTCAGAAAACTGCAGTGTCTTTTGCACTTATGAAGAGTGTAGCAAAAAACCTTCTTTTTACAATGAAATATTGCTCTTAAGTCATAAAATAAAGTGCAACCCTGTGGACCCAAACATTTCATTCTAAAATTTCAAGAGGATTAAATTTTTTTTTTCTTCAGCTTATCAAACATTATTGTGTCTCGGCTTTGATTTCTGTTTTCATGGCATGTGCTATCCTCTACACCTTTCCTGACCTCTTCAGCTTAGGTCCTTTTTATTTTGTTCTCTGGCCTCTAGGTTTGGGGATAAGTCTCCAGAGCAATGGGCTTATATTCCCATCAGAATTCTTATTATCCACACTTGAACCATCTAGAGCAGAGATCTCTGCAAGGTAATTTGAGATCTGCCATCTCCCTATACCCCAAAACGAGAGTTCCTTGAGTGGTAAAGGGACACAAGAAGAATTATGGGAAATTAGCAAAAGAAAAGAAAACGTCCGGCTCTGAACTGTCAAACTGAACCTCTGATTTAGATAGACCCATTAATTCCACATGCCTCAGAGCCTAATTCCAAACTGAGAAAGGTCAGATCTTTTGACAGGAAGATGGTTTAGGGGGACAGATCTTTCTTTGGGACCAAGTATGTAATTTTATAGGAACCCTAGAAGCCTCTCCACTGCCTTCTATGATTAAACTCTGAATGAATCAAAGCAGTGAGGAGGAACCATTGGACTTGTTGAGAACAATGTCTATAAACCCTTCAATTAGTTCAAATTGACTTGAAATTCTTCTCCCTCTCAGGCAAAAAAAAAAGAAATACATTGCTACAGAATGGGCAATCGAAGCAGCTAACAATTTTCTCAACACTCTACAGTGCAATGAAAAAAATCTATTTCTCAAGAACAGCCTTGTAATTGAATGTTGGAACATATAGAGCCACTACTAGCCTGTGCCATTCTAGGAAGAGTAATTAGATCTAATGCTTTTCCTAGGCACTACAGGATTCCAGGTTTCATGTAAAGCATTAACCTTCTGTTTAAATGTTGTTTCATAGCACTCAAGAGAAGCCCCTAGAGTGAGGCTGTGGGTGGAGTCTTTTCCACCTTGCTAATGGGAAACTTTAATGTCAGTTGAAATACAGTGGTCATGGTTGGTGAAATTCCATGGACCCAAAGCTCCATCAGTAGCCAAATAGAAGCTGAATGGACTCCTGCCAGGGTGATACTACAAGACGCTCAGGCACTGTAATTCACATTGGTGCAGAACTCCATCCACCTCAGAGTTCCTTACCCATCTA
The DNA here is from genome assembly GCF_000247695.1 of Heterocephalus glaber. The sequence goes on from NW_004624866.1 coordinate 347,465, forward strand.
CCCTTTGCATCCCAATGAACTGTGAAATAGGCAGGAAAGTAGGTAAGGATCCCTTTTCATAGATCAAGAAACTGCATACCACAGAGCTGCATGATATGCACCCAGCTAGTTAGTTAGTGGTAGAGACAAAATAAATCCTAAGCTTTCTATACCCAAGAATCCTGACAGTATCCCCTTACATAGGGCTTCTTTTGATAAGTGAATGCAACTGCTATTTAAAGATTGAATATTTTGTTCATCAAAGTAACCAATGAATTGGAAAATATAGAGTATGTTTGATGACTGTTCAGAGCATCTAAATATATTAAGAAACTCAGAGAAAGGGGTGGAAGAAATAAAGCCAGTGTAGCCAAGTTTACGGCTCAGCAAACATCTCCTGAATCTCCCCACAGTTTACACCTCAGACAGCCCCAGTCCATGAGAATGGAAGTGAAAAGAAAATGCAAATTCAGCTGCATGTTACATCCACAGTAAATGCAAAGACAAATTAAGAATTAAAGACAAATGCAAATTACTCTGCTCATAAAAGAAACCTATACAAAAGACAGGGAATGAAAAGACTCTGACAGTTATGGATGAATCTCTGAAGAGACGCAGGGACTGTATTTCCAAATCCAAGCCTTTAAAAAACTGGTTAGAAGAATGAGAACAGCTGCTGCAAAGAAGGGAGGGAAACTGCTGTGAACAGTAAACCAAGCTACAGAGCAAAACTGAGAATGATGTCCTTATTATCAAGGTGAGAGTGAAAAGCAACAAAGGGAGGAAGCCAGAGGAATTCTCTCACCAGAAACTACAGCAGACTTTAAAAACCAAGCCCCTGGCAAGCCTTGGGCTGGGGGATGGAAGTGGGAGAACAAAAGAAAGAGGCAAAGTGGAGACAGAGGAGAGGGCTGGAAGAGACAGATAACCCACTAATGTCAGAGCAGGAAAGAGCTGTAGAGGTGAGGATCCATTAATGAACTTAGGTGACTGACAGATGAGGTAGGTGGTGGAGACCCTGATTTTCTAGGAGAGGTAAGCACCATGGGAAACCATCTAAAGACATTCAAGTTCACTCTTTTTACAAAAGATGATGGACAGTAGCAGCACAATTTGTAATAGCCAAAACTTGGAAACAGCCCAATTGCCCATCAACTGGAGACTGGATAAAGAAAATGTGTTGCTTTTTTTTATAAAATGTAGTACTACTCAGCCATAAAAAATGAGAAATTAGAGACATTTATAGCTAAATGGATGCACAATGAGGCCGTACTCTTTAAGTGAAATAAATAGGACACCCATGTGTAAATACCAAATAGTTTCTCTAGTGTGAGAAACTGAAAGTGTAAATAAGGACTAAAACGTATAATAGATAATGTGAAATAGGAAGAAAAGGGGCAAAGGGGAAGGGGAAGCGGGAGGGGTAGGGGAAAGGAAAGAAGGGAATGGAATTAATGTGAGAAAATGAAAAAATGGAAACAAAGTCTTTGTAAATAGAGAGGGATGGAGGGGTTGAAGGGAGGGGAGGGGAAGGGGGAAAAAATAAGAACCAAGAGAGATTATGTAAAGGTGCAAATTTCCAATGATAAATGTCATTATGTTGTACACCTAAAATGTACCAATAAAATTCATTTAAGAAAAAAAGTATAACCACCCCCTCCCCCCACCAAAAAAAAAGATTATGGACATTAACATGAAATCTGTCTACACAATTTTGGTTCCTATCATTTTATAATTGAGTTCTTTGGTGCATCTTCAAATCTGTGAAACAGGGTAGGTGTATCTTAAATGTTAGTTGAAGGGATCAGTTATTAAGTGAGTCCCTCATTTTAAGGATAATAAATAGACTCCAAAAGATTAAATGACTGTCCTGACTACATTCGATTAGATAAAATGAAGTTATCACTAGAGATTAGACCCCAATCCTCAGTTCAGGACTCCTTCATCTGTTCTGTAGTGTCTTTATGTGAAGAAAAGAAAAAGCATCTCCACCAAAATGGAAGAGAGATTCACAACGGTTTCTAATCACCTGTTGAGCCTCCACACCACAGAATGCCATCCTGTTCTAAATTGAAGCATTCAGTCTTTGGCTTCTGAACCAAAGACCTACAGGAACCAAGAAGGCAACAATAATGTGAGCAAATTGGCCTCAGCCAAACAAAGACAAACTAGAAAGTAAATATATATCCTAAAGAAGAGGCAACTCTACCCACTCCTAGACAGTTGAGAACAAAGGGGAATGTGCACCAATCCCTTCTAGATCCTACCCATTTTCCTAGAGAGTTCAAAAGCTTTTATTTTTATTTGAAATATCTTCATTTTAAAATGTGGCAACAAATTCATTTTTAAACACAGTGAGAGCCAAATGAATTACCACTTCTGGGTCAAAGGTGGCTGCTAGTTAACAACCTCTGGGCTTAGTCATGGCAGCCATTTTAAGACAAGATGGAGTGTATTCATTCTAAAGTACTTTGACACTTGAGCTATTTAACAGCTTGTGAACAAAAAACAATCTATTTTTATTAAATGGTCAAATAAATTAAATCTGTATTATAGTTGAAATAAGTGCCTTCAATGAGGCCAAGCTGGAGGTTCATGTTCTCTTTATCCCTGGGTGGCATTAATGTATGTTTGCTTTTCTTATCTACCTGCAGTTAGGACAGCTGTCAAAATGAGGCTCCCTGGCTTCCTCCTTTCTAACATTTATAAAATCCTTTACCAGCTTTCACATAACGACTCATTCAGTCATGCTCAGGCCTTAAGAAGTTACACAAACAAAACAGTAGGACCTTAATTTGAGTCCAGTCTTTGTAAAAGTGTGATTTCACATGGTAAGATTAGATTGGAAAATCAAAGTTGTTTCATTTGTTCTGACCTAGACAGAAAGAATTCCAAAGCTTTCACCCTACAGATAGAAACTTGTCTTCTAGGCTGTTTATTCACTTAATTTGGGGGGAAGAATTTTTTCATCTCCTGAAGCTATTAGAAAGCCAGTTTCATGAATTATCCAAGAAATAGAATTCAAGTTGTTTATGAAGCAATCAGCCCCTGAGAAATGATGTCCATACAATGAGCTTAGCCCTCAGAAAAAAGAGGCTGTAATTTAAAACCAGGAGGAATAAGGTTCAGTTAGGGTGCCTGCCCCTTCCTCCTCACAAAATCCCAGGCTGTGGAAAATAAAAGTAGTGACTGTTATATAAATAGTGTGTGGCATTTGCAAAGGTTAAGAAGAGACTCTTTACTCCTTTTCTTCTTTTCCCAAGTATTATATTTGAGCAGTGAACCCCAAGGTTTCAGTGTTCAGGTACAAGCCTGCAGGTCAGATTACTAGTGATACAGAGGTAGATAATGAATTTCCACCCTGCTTGTCCCTTGGCGGAAAGCAAGGCCTCACTGAGTAAGATTGTGCACAAACATCACCCAAGCGAGGGGTAATGTGGCATTCTGCCAAGGGTTCCCATGCTACTGAATTTGCACAAAGCACACTCATCTTTGCCTTCACTTTCTACAAGGAAAACAGGCACAATTTAGAGAGACTGCTTTACAAAGCAAGCTCCGTTCCATACACTCATAGCTAGGCTCTGAGGGGTTTTCTTCTTTAATTCTCCTTTTCAAGTGGCTAAACAAAGGAGTAGGATGTTCCCACTACCAAATCTGTGAAAAACCTTCAGTTAACTACTCCAGGATATCTGAGTAGTTAAGGTATTAGGTTTTCAATCCATAAATACAGAAACAAACTTGGGGCTGGAAGACCATACCAGTGGGCCATCTGAATCCTGCCCTCCACGCCAAGCAGAATTTAAACCTGAAAGAAAACTTTGAATTTTGCAGAGAATAGTTTTGAAGTTTCTTCTCAAGTGAACACACCAGTGGCTCCTCAAGCTCTGGGGGAGGAAATTGGCCCTGATGTCTGATTTACTTACATTTGTTCTCTCTGTATTTCCTTGTAAAGGGGAAAATCTCCTTCTCATTGGTAATCTGAACACCAAACCTTCTGAACTGCATCCATATTCATGCAGCAGTGTGGCTGTGGAGTTCCAGTAGAGTGTTTCACTAAAGTGTAACAAATGTCAGTCTATAAATTGGTCACATGTCTCTGGTGTGAAGTGGTTTTGTGGGTTGTCTGGGACTTGGCACCTGGCTCCTTGATGGCAGCAGAGCCTGTTTCCAAGCCAGGTTTCTTCTGTGACTCACATTTACACAACTCATTCATCCCTTACTTACTCGACCCACACACAACACACACCCAGCTCAGGGTGGTTGATAGATAGTAGATAGTGAATAGCTGCATATTGATGGTTAATGATTGTTGACAACTTGGCATCATGGGAATCTGGCTTGTTTGGCTCAATTTACCAGTTCCTTTATCCATTCCCTTCACTTCCACTGGCTCTGTAGGGTACCACTCACTGAACTTGCCTTTAGATCCCAACCAGCCAGGTACTTTAGCACCGAACAAAAACCAAAGCTGCCGCACTTGCCCTGGTGGCCCACTTCAGATTCCTGAATGTTCTGATTGACACTGACTGCTGTCCTGACTGCCTATCCAAAGTCTTCTTCCAATTGTACTCCAACCTGGATCTTCTACCTTGCTCCCTAACCCCTGTAAAACTATCAAGAGATGAGCCAAAGCTGGTTGCAGTACCAGGGAAGATGGTGAGCAGGGCCCCTCAGAGCCGGACTGCAAGCCTGTAGAAGCTGAATTATGTAGGCAAGGGAATCTGCACTTGTCCTGGTAGAGGAGGCAATATATCAATAAGTCTCTTCATTTGGGCAATTTAGATCTGATCACTTAGAACATAGGCACCCAGACATAAAAGTCTGTTGGAAATACAGAACCTAGGGCCCCACCTTAAATCTACAGCATGTATAAGTTTGAGAACTTCTAAACTAGAGCATTGCTTCTTGATTCTGACTGTGTATTAAGATACTCTAGGGATTTGAAAAAAAAAATTGATGTCCAAGTAACACCCTAAACCAAGGATAGTAGAATCTCTGGGTGTGGGAACTACAGGAGTATTTTACAAAGGTTTGGGAGGTGCCACTAATGTGCAACCAGGGTGTGAGAACTTACTTCCTTAGATAGAATTTAATTTGCTTTATAAACATGAACATCTGACCTTAATTTGGCTAAATAAACTGCTTTAGGTGACGTAGCCCATTAGCAGCAGATGAAAGACTATATTCATACAGGTCCTGTCGTCAAAGGAGCACAGGCTTTAGAGCCAGGTTCAAATCCTGGGTCTGCCACTTTCTAGAAACATGGCTTTGAGCAAACTTTTTAACCTCTCTGAGCTACAGTTCCTTATGTGTAAAATAGATGGATAATAAAAGTCTCACTGGGATATTGAAGGAATTAAAGAAGATAATGTCTGTAAAGCCTCTATTATTACCCATCCTTTTCTCTTTTACATTATACTCCACTGTACTTTCCAATACCAATATTTGCAGAAGTCCAAGTTGAAATTATTTATTTATTCCTTTAAGCAGCATTTATTGAGCACCTGTGAGGTAGCAAACACTGTGAATTCAGAAAAAGGAAAGAGTTCTTGCCTTTAGGAGATAGTTCTTGAAGTCTGATTCTTGCCTCTTTTTAAGGAGGAGAGCTGGGCTGTCTTAGTTACTTTTGTCACTCCTGAGACAAAATACCCGACCCTCGAAGTTAAAGGAGGAAAAGTTTATTTAGCTCACAGTTTGTAGAAGTTTCAGTCCATAATCAGCTGGTTTCAAGGCAGGATGGCATGGCAGACAGGCATCGCAGAGGAGAAACAGTTCATGGCAGGCAAAAGTTAGCAAAGCAACCAACAGAGGATCACAGCTCTTTCTATCCTTTATATCTTATCTAGACTACTTAAGGCAGGTAGCACTCACACCCTTAATCCTGACACCTTTGATCCTAACCTTGCACCCATGAATCAATCCCAGCATCACACACTCTAGATCCATCCACCTTTGAAAAAACCCCACCTATAACTGCATGGGGCTAGTTGCAAGCCATAGCATGAGCTTAAACAAATTACTACATACCTTGGAAGAAGCAAAGGTAGGGGTTCTTGAAGACACAAAGGTGTACACAGAATAAAGTTTCCATTTGAAATTGCAAGGAAATCTACTCAAAAGATGTGACATCTGCACAGGACAAAGGATTCCAAGAGGGCAAAGAAGGACAAGAGCACTCCAGAAGGAAGAAACAGCACGTTCAAGTGCAAGGAAGTGTAAAATGCCATAGTGGGTTAATAGAACTGCAGCAATTCAATGTTGCTGTAGCATGAAGTGAAAAGAGAAATCATCAGGGACTGAGGTGGCAAGATGCAGCAGCCAAGTTATGAAGGGCTTTCTCTGCCATGCCAAGCATGGATTTGATTCCGCAGATGACAGGAGATAGGGAAGGGCTCTAAGAACTAGATTGTTCATGAGGTGTCTTGTACAGGGAGAGGAACCTACAGGATTTGCTTTGATGTCTTCTAAGAGAGCAAGTCAGGGAATGGACTGAACACAGGACCTCAACTTTATCATTTGGCTGTCACTAAGCAGTCAGTCCTACAAATAGGTAATACTCTAAGACCAATGGACTCTTGGACAACATGATTGATGTTGCATAAGGAAAGCAAGAAGGAAAAACAGAAAATCCAAAGATCTGGTGAACATATAATCATTGTTTATAAATTCCTTTCCTACCATGATCCTGGAAACTACCTGAGGATGTTCTCTTCAAAATAATTAAACTTAGAAATAAAGAGTGGGACCCTCTGGGAGTATGAAATCTTTCCTGCTGTTTTCCCCAGTGTACCTGGCTGTTAGTTCTTTAAGCCCTCCTCCCTCTCTTTTCCCTAAATCTGGCACAAACTGCTCTACTCTTGGTTAAAGTCCTGGACCACTTGGATTTACTGTATGTATTTAAGCTTTTAATTCAATAACTTCACAATTACAAAACAGTAATTTCCATGCTAATGATGGAAAAGTATATGTGCTTTATATTTCATACAATGTACTCAAAGAAAAAATTAAAATCACCCACAATTCTATTCTTACAGATAACTATTAAAAGCATTTTAGTGTGTATCTTACATTTTTGCCCTAAATATACATATATATAAATTGTTTATAGAATTATACTATGTGTTTATTTATAACCCGATTTTTACATATATTTATTAGGTAGTTCTAATGAGTCCCTTTTTAAGAATGAATAAGAAAGTAATATAAAGGAAGCAGCAGCAGCCATGTGCTCAGAGAAACCTAGAAAGCCACTCTTCAGAGAGACACAAAAAGCAAAGGAACAGAGGGAGGCAGAGACAAGATGCCACAAGATTGAAGAAAGCTGGAGAAAGCAACTCCCACTCTGTTATTTTCTAGTTAAAGTTCCAGTACTGTGAGCCCAGCTGTCTTCCTTCCCGTGGGTTCCATGTTAATGCCTTGTATCTTCCTAATAAACTTCTCCAGTTTTTCTTAAGATTGTTTGAATGGATTCTGTTTTTTACAGACAAATAATTTCTAACCAACACAAAATCCTGAAATAGACTAAAGAAGATTGGGCATAAGAAGACAGATGGATAATGGCTTGCTTAAGTAAACAAGTGATTTTTGTCTTGAAGGTAAAACTTCCCCAAACAGTCAGTTCTGTTCTTGCTGAAGTTTCTATGCCATGCTATTTCCCACCCTCAGATGTTAGATAAGAAATTTTATTTAATACACCATGACAACCTGTCAAGAAGAATGACTACAGTGCATTGTGTTGTCCAAGCATCTTGATTTCTTTTTCCCTGGAGTTGGATAATTGCCTTGCTTGCTCCTGTCATCACTGGGGAACAGGAAAAATGATAAACTAAATCAGTGTCCAAACTAGGGGTTGTTCAGTGGTTCTTACTGTCACAAATTCATATTAGCAGGGCTGAAGAACTCGAGTTTCAAGTCAAGAGAGTGATCGCCTTTTGGCATTGAGACCCTAGGAGCGTTCAAGGTCCTTTCCTAATACTCATTCAATAGTACAGCCAAAGGCGTTGTGGACTTCAGAAGGAATTCTGGTGAATTTATTCTCTTAGGTCACCCTGGATCTAGGCTTCCAGGTACCGTGTGCTTGCTTTTTTTTTTACTCCATTGACTTTTGTTACAGATCAATCCTTTGATCGAATACAGCAGTATGATCTCATAGTCTTCCCTAATCATTCTTGAAATCACTCCTTTATCATGCCTCTTTTTTTATAGCACTTAGCATAAACTGACAGTACTGAATTTATTTCTTGTCAGTCTATCCAATCAGGAAATGTCAGTTTTTTGAAGACAATGACTCTAGTTTTTTTCTACCACTGAATGCCCACAGTATAACACAGAGCTAAGTACATATTACAGTCTTAAGAAGTATTTGTTGAATGAATGAATCATAGACACAACATTCTAAGTCTTGGCAGGGATTATGTTCCCAACATAATGGGAGGCCCAAAGTCATTTCCTCTCTTTCAATGACAGTGCTAATTCCTAAGTATATTTGGGCAAGAAAGTCAAAGGTAACTGATGACCACTCTTTTTATTTCTTTTTGGACAAGTCCATTGGAACACTAGATTTCCTTTCTTCATTGGCTCAGCCGCCTTACAAATTAAAAATGTAAGAAGGTAGTAATTGGGCTGCATTTCCATAAAGCCAGAACCCCCAGTCCTGTTACACTTCTCAGCGAAGTGCCTCTTATTACCTCGAGGGAATATCATTAGAACTTCGGGGAAAGAATCATTTTAATCCATTTGAAGTTCTAAATGAACATAGATCACATATGACTGAATCAAGGAAACAACTGTGCAAGTATTAAAATGGCAAAAATGCTAGGAAGCCCTTCTTTAATGGACTTCGGGATTGAGATCCACAATTCTGAGTTGCAGTTAGTGTGATATATGTCTCCTATACATTTCCAAAGTGACTCACCTTTGAATTTCCTCTAATTTACACACTTCACCTACTCTCCTTCAAAATTACCAGGTCAAGAAATATCTCTCATTTGCCTCCGTTAATATGCTGCTTCACCCATTAAGCTTCAAATATTAAATTTCAACTTATTGGCTTCAGTGACACTCAGTGATCCCAAGGGTAGGATTGGGTAAAATATGTGTTTTTTCAAGGTGTCTTCATGCCTGGACTGCAGTTTCTAAATTTCTAATCTCTGAATGATTGCTTCCTCTCTACATGTCTTGTGGAAGAGCTATTGATCTGTAATCTCCCTAGTACATTTCCCCCTCTCATAAAATCCCAGAGATGGTCTAATTAAAGATAGGTTCTGGCTACAAATTACAGAAAAAGAGGCACTTGGGCATTCAAGTAGAATTCAGACTTTTGGCATTTACACCCTAAGCAATTGGAAAGAGGGTCTGAAATGTTCCTTAATTAGTCAGCCAGGTTGTGCTCCATTCCAAAGGTAATAACAGTAAATAAATAATAAACAAAAACAACTAAATAAATGCAAATTAGGCTGTTGTACTAAGCAGACAAAGCTATTGATCACAAGGCATGTAACCTGTGAATTATGAAAGGCAGCATGAAGTTGTCAGAAATTCATGCTCTGATGTAAAGATGACGTGGATTTCCAGTGGCCTACATTTAAATCCAGGCTCCTCCTCTACCAGCTATTATATGATAATTTATAGCTATTATATGATAATTTTCTCCATAAGCCTCAATTTCCTTGTCTATGTTATAAAATAGTATTATTTACCTCACAGATCTGTTGCCATGTCTGTAAGGTACCACAATGTGGGCTCATCAGATGATAGTTACCAGCCGTGTTTCAGATATTCTACATGACAAGCAAGAGGCTATAGAAGCATTGATACTTTTATCATTCAGGGAAATAGGAAAAAATTGAAACACTGGAAATACCTTAAATTGGCCATAAGAATGGGCTACTGTTAATTTGGACCAGAGATCAAAGAAGAAGTACAGATTTGGCCCAGAGAAAGTAGGTAGATTACCTGAGGACATACTTGATAAAGAGTAGGAGCTTCTTCCTCTGGGCCTTTCAATAAATGAATTACCCAAAGCTCTCCAACACCAAGCCTTGAAAACTGAAGAGAATCCACTGGTGGTGATTATTCCAAGTCGCTGGTTACCTTAATCAAGCTACAGGCTGAGGAGATTAGGGTGCCTGAAGCTCAAAGAGTGGGAGAGCAGAAAGTGAAGAGAGGAAGTGGAGTGTACTCTTTCGAGTAGCTTAATTGTGAAAGGAAAGTAATTCTCACCTTCCTCATTTTGAAGACTAGAAATTTTAATGCCAGAAATAGTGCAAATTGGAGCACTGAGCTATATAGGAAGTTGCATTTATTAAGATATTTTCCCCTCCTCTCTCTTCACAGCAGTTCCTAAGCTGTTGTGCTTTGAACGCCGTGAGTCCTGCTTGAGTCTTTCTCTGTCTGTCTGGCAACTTCAGAACATCATTGCCAAACACTGGCTTCTGCCTTGAACCTTCTCACAGTATGGTGAGCTAGACACATGGAGTCAGGTATTCTGGCTCTGTCACTCATGGGCTGTATGACCTTGGACAAAGTGCTAAAAGAAAAAAATCTCTTAGGGCCTCAGTTTCCACAAGTGTAAAATGGAAGAGAAAATAAGGCCTTGAGGTGTTAGCAGGATTGAATGAGTTAATAGTTAGAAAGCATGTAGACTAATGTTCAGCACATTGTACATGCTAAATAAATGTTGACTATTACTGTTGCTGTTAGAAGACTTGTACTAGGGCCGGGGATTTAGCTCAGTGGTTCCACCACCTGCCTTGCAAGTGCACGGTCCTGAGTTTGATCCCCTTTACCCAAAAAAAAAAAAAAAAAAAAAGACTTGTACTAACCTTCATTCCTAGTTACAAGAGTTCCTAGTTTATCTGAGTCCACTATAATAATCCTGGAAGCAACTCTTCTCTCTGCCAATCTGAGCTAACCTCTCTCTTGAGTATTTTCAGTCCTAGTAAAGCCTGTCTGCAACCCAGATCCTTTGCCTCAGCAGCAACCTATAATAATAATAACTGTAACAACTGCCTTTTATCATGCTTAGCCACAGGCCAGGCATTGTACTAAGAGTTTTACATGCATATAATCCTCACAAGCCACAAACCCATGTGATAGTCGTTACCAATAAGGAACCCAGCCCACAACACAGTCAAGATTTGAATCTAGGTTTATCTAATTGCACAGCCATACTCCAAAGCTCTGGATTGTACTTCCTACAGAGGGTATTTGGATATCTTGTCCCTACTGCAGCCTAGATTCTCTCATCATTTCTACTTTAAATTAGATATTTAGGTGTTTATGTGGTAGATTGCAAAAAAAAAAAAAAGCTACAAATTCTCCCACATGCACTTGAAGTTCATCAAGAAACGAAATTGATTTTTTTCACCCCTTCAATCTGGGCTAGGCTTGTGAATTTCTCTAGCTAATAAATAGATGCAGATACAACTTTGTGCTGAAAGCCTTATACATTTCCACTTTGGGGATCGCTACCACTGTCACCACATGAGCAAGTCCTAGAGCATAAGCAGCTACATAGTGAAAAAACTAAACACTCCTGGCAAAAATCAGCCCAGCTGATGTGTTACCTAATTTCAGGTATATGAATGAGCTCCAGACAGGGGTATCCAAGTGTGGTTCAGCTCATCAGAGCAGTCCAGCTGAACCTAGCCCAAATTAGCAGTCTGCAGAAGCACCATTTAAATCAATAGTTATTGTTCTAAGTCACTGTCTTCATTCAGGCTGCTAGCTTTTTTTTAACCCACAGACTGCATGATTAAGACAACAAACACATCCTTCTTCCAGCTCTGGAGGCTGGAAGTCCAAAATCAAGATGCATGCAAATCCATGGTCTCATGAAGGGCTCATTTCTGATTTTCAGATAGCTGCCTCCTTGCTGTGTCTACGGAGCAAAGGGAAAGCTAGTTTCTTTTCCTTATATAGAGCCTTAACCCCATCATAAGGGCTCTGCCATCATCACTTTAAACTGAATTACCTCCCAAAGGCCCACCTCCAAATACTATCATAGGGTCTTAACATGAATTTGGGAAAGATGTAAACACTCAGTCTATAGTAGTCATTCAATTTTGGAGTGTTTTCTTATGCAGTAAAAAGCTCACTGGTAGAATTTTCAAGTATTTTTTACACTTTGACCTAATTCATTTCCTCATCTTCTGTTGAACTTCATACTTACCATCCAACTCCAGTTGCTAATCTTTCTGATCCCTTTGCACTGATTGATCAGGCCTTAGACAAGAGATTTAGCATTGAACAAGATCCCACTAGCACTTTAGTAAAAGACTTCTTTGAAAAGATCCAAACTTTCTCTACACAAATTTCATTCCATAAGTTGCATTATAGTAAAGTACCCATGTAATTGCTATACATGAAGTAAAATAATAGAATTCAATCACTAATAACAGAGATCCAATAAGATTTCAATGCCCATAGATTCTCTTCCAGTTTACAGGTTAAAAAAAAAAAGACATACTTCAATCACACTAAGGCTAACATTGGGGCTCCACAAAGTTATCAAGGACCCAGATTCCTTATATAATTCCATTCTGACACATCTGACTTTATTAGTCCAAAATTACAATTGATTTTTCCAGCCATTACATCTAGATTTCAAGCAACAAGAAGAAGGACCAGCTCTTCTCCCCACCTCTGCCTTCTACACATTGGTGACTCTGCTCAACTCAACACTACTCTTCATTCCTTTCTGGTAAACACTTCAGTTACAGAGCCACAGATCACTGCAGAAGAAGCTAGAAAATGTATCCCTATTTGTGTTGCTAAGGGGGAAGGGTGAATGAGTATTAGAAGGTACTTAGCAAGATCTGCAACAGATAGTATTTCATTTATTAGTAGGCATCAAGTGGTTGGCAATACAGATCAACTTGGATTCTACATCTAAAAAGTCTGAGATTTAATATGGAGGCATTGTAAACATTTAACGATATCTCGAGAGGCATTGAAAATAGTATTTACTAGATGACTCATTTCATGGAGAGTACTAATAAGGTGCTTTTGCCGTCATTACAGATCTGAAGTATTGGTTCCAATTCCTGAGTGTTTAACCACTCTTAAATAAAACAGTTACTACCAACAATTTATAGCACAACCTTTACCTCTGACTTCCAAACATGTATATTAATAGCTCCTCTGAGATGTTTTAAAGGCAGTACAAATCCAGTATATTCAAAACTAAAGTCATTTCCCCAAAAAGCCAGTCTCTGATTTGCCTCAAACCAATGGACAATACCACCATTTACCCAGATACTCAAACCAGAATGCTAGATGCCATCTGCAAGTTTGGATCTGAAATGTCCTCTGGAGCCCCATGTGCTAAGTAAGGGCTTTCTTGCCCTCCTGCAGTAATACTGGAAGTGGTGCAATCTTTAGGAGGTGGGGCCTAGTACAAGAAAGTTAGGTCATCAGAAGCATGCCCTTGAAAGGGCTGTGGTGGTCCTGGCCTCTTCTGACACTTCTTTTGCTTCCTGGCCACTGTGGGGTAAACAGACCTCTTCTGCCCACACTCTCTCCATGGCCTATGCCACCACAGGCCAAAGCAACAAAACCACATGATCATGTACTGAAAGGTCTGAAGCCAGGAGCCCAAATGAAATTTTCTTCCTTTTAAGTTGATTATCTCAGATATTCTGTCACAGTTATAGGAAGCTGACTGATAGGCTATCCTTGACATTGCCATTTACTTAATACTAATTCCCACTCAGTCACTACATCCTGCCATTTTTTACTCCTTCATACCTGTTAAATCTATCCTTCTCTCTCCATCTCCAAAGCTATCATCCTAAATCACCCTAGCTTCATCTTTTGCCCGGACAGCTGTAATAGCTTCACACTGAGTCTCTCTAAATTCATTCTTGCCACATTTCCAACCCATTGTCTACATGGCAGCCAAAATGTTTACCTAATAACATAAATGCTCTCCAGTCATACGCTTGAGTGGTTTTCCATTATCTTTATCACAACCAATCAGAATCTTTACATAGCCTAAAATTCTATGCTTCTGCAGCATATCCTGTTTTCTGATCCTACTCACTTGCTAGGATCCTGTCATACACCCTTTAGTTCATCAAGTATACAAGTGTTCCTTTTCTGCTTCACTGCCTTTTTATACACTCTTTCTCTGCACAGAATGCTGTCCTTCCTTTCCTCACTTGGCTAATGTCACCCATGCTCAGAAGTCAGTTTGAATATCACTTGTAATTGAGTATTTAATTGTGTCGATTGGTTTCTCTGCTAGAAGGGATGATTCAAGATCCTGCCTCCAGTTCACGAGGACAGCATCATCTCTGTCTTGTTTGGAGCTATGTCCTCAGTTCCAAGCATAGTGTCCAGAATAGTGCTCCCAATAAATATTAGTTAAAGGAATGAGTGAGTGGATAAACTGAAGAAGGACTAAAGTAATATCCTGCAAACAGAAGGTTTCCTATCCCCAGGAGACAGCAGTAGACTTGACACAGTAATGAGAGAACACTCAACCAAGGAGGATAGTATGAAGACAATACTCAGAAAATAAGTGAATATGGAATATTTTTACTCAGTATAAGGTAAGAGATAGACAAACAGTAATTATGACTAGCAAAAAACTAAAAAGGGTTTTCATATTCATCCCACATATGACCAGCTAGGTTCCAAGTCCTTAGGCAGAATGGATGGATATATAATGGTCTTAAGTACAACCATAAGGGTCATTGCTATAGTAACTTAGCCTCATTAAAATACAAAGTTAATAGGGAGAGAGAATTTGGATCACTGAATATCTCAATCATCCAAAACAGTACCTAGTAGAGAGTCAATGCTCAGAAAATGTTTGTTGAATGAATCTCAACATGCATGAATACAAATGAGACAGCTGTATTAACAGGCACAAATTCAAAATAGGCTTAAGAGGCAGAGGACCAAGAAAATACTGTGCAGTCTTTGGTTCTTCTGAGCCAAGCACAAAAAGTGCAGAGCCCCTCACTTTAACAACACTTTTGACACTTTTCTTTTGCCCCTAGAGCTTTGCCAGCTTGCTTTTCTTTAAATGTAGATTTTCAAAAACTAGTTATTTTCTACCATTTGAACTTCTCTACAATCCACTGAGGTAAGGTGTTTTAAGTCCCATTTGGTCTATGAAAAGAAAAAAATAGGATCAAAAATAAGGCACTGACCCATGATAGCACTGCTTACAAGATGGCATGGGGGTGGGGTATTGAAGAAAGAACAAACCTTTTACTCACGCTCGACACAGAACACTTCTGTGACCAGGTGTGTGTAAGGTTTACCCCCACATGCCCAGCACTTCTCCAGCAGACACCAACTGGGTATCCCATAATTAAATTCCATTTTGACGCTATTTACCTGTAGATAGCATCAGACTCCACAGGTTAAGCCCTCATTCCCACAAGACTACATCCCCACTCCAGGTGCTAATCATAAGGAGTCAATTGCCAGTTATACTTCTGCCTGACTGGATAGAAATCAGTATTCTCACTAACCCCTCCTTAGGTTTGATTAATTTGCTAGGACGGCCCATGGAATTCAAAGAGACACACATGTTGACTGCCTTATAATAAAGCATATTAGCATAAAGTACATTATAAATGGTGTAGATGAATAGACAGATGAAGAGATAGCTAGGGCAGAGCATGGGGGACGGATGTAAAGACCCTTCTGTCATTCAGGAAATCCCAAAGGTTTCAGGAGCTCCGTGATAAGAACTGGGGCAAAGACCAAATCGGTTCTATGTTGTATCCCAGGGGCCTGACCTGGCATTTTGTTTCCAGGTGCTGCTCTTCTTCTACTACACTCACGTCTGGATAACAGCCACAGAGATAGGAAGAGCATATTCAAAATCAACAATTAAATCTGGGGATAAAGGAAACTACAAAAAGTGTAAAGAGATCATCTTTACAAACCTGCACATAACCTTTGTCTTGTCATAGTTTCAAAAGCGCATTTGTATTTCTTTGATAGCTTTTCCACTGTGGTTGACAAAACAATGCACGTGAGTCTTACCTGAAGTTTACTAATGTGGAAAGGATAAGATGCTAAAATGTCCTTCATTGCTTACATGAAATACGGTCACTTTGGGAAAAATATTTGCTTGTCTACAACATACTTTAATGCATTTCAAAGGCTCAGTCTTCTAGAGTTCAGCTTCCAGCTACCCCAAGATAACCAGCAGAGGCACAATTTTCTGGCCCTTCTAACTGAATTATCCCAACTGTCATCCTAATCTCTTCTCTCTTTACTCATGTTAGCTGTAGAGTCTCTGCAGTGTTTGCCCAGTCAGGATCAAGAGTTAAGTATGGCAAGCTTTCCTTCTCTGAATGGATTTATGGTTAAGGAACTCCACCAATTCTGTACAATTCCAGTAGACTAGTGGTGGGAGGACTGGGCCGCAGTAATCAGATTGAAAGTAGATGCTCCCCTAGGATCACTCTTCTGAACTGGAGATTGTTAGAAATGAAGATTTTGAATCAGTTGTCATTGGAGTGGGATTTAAATCCTTCACGTATAGCAAGCTTCCAAGGGGTCGCAATGTTGCAAGTTCCACAGGCCACACTTGGATCTGCAGGACCCAAGACTTGATGAACACAGCTTCTTACCCAGTTAGGTGCTCTCATTGTACCTGTACTCCGCAGCATATCACAGTGGTCCTTACATCTTCATGGGTCTGTTTGAGTAATATGCTTTCCACAAAAATTTAAAATGCTGAAATTGTGTCCCTCAAGTTCTAGTCAGGTAAATACAGGCCACAGTGAGTAGTTTAGCAGAAGGAATTTAATGTAGGAAACTAGTTCCAAAGGGATTGGAGAGATTGAGAGCAGAACAACTGAGAGTTGGACAGAAGCCAAAAGCTGCTATTATCCCAAGTAAGAAAGGACAAAACCCAGAAAGGACTGTTACTTCTCCCAAGGTCTGAGTTGCCTGGTGGGACCTAGGGTCATGGCAGAAGCTTCCTGACAGGAGATGGGACCCAGGACAGATGTCACTTCTGAAAGTGTGTGGTGGGGGACGCAGTGAGAAATACTATTGCTTCTCTTCTTGCTCTGCTATTTCCTTCTAGTTCCTCCTATTGGCTGACTCTAATAAGCCACTTGGCAAGAAAACCTGGAAACTGTTTGCAGGAGAGATCAAGAAAAATCTGCTTGAAAACAGCTTAACAGAAAAGTCATATCTACTTTACTTACACTAAAGCACACGACAGTAAACATTCATATTTAGTAGGTAAACTTCATATTTGTCAAAAGATTGAATGACCAAAGAAATAAGATCCGAATATCCTTATACACATACAAACATGACATAGACACATACTTTACACTATTAAAACCATCATAACAGACATGGGTGGCCACTGGCCTGTTGAAATGACCAACTTATGCATCATCCAAAGTAGCTATTGTGCCCAGACTCCAGCCATTTGGAATGAATAGTTATCACTGAGCAGTGAATGTGGCGAGCAGCTTCTGTAGTTGAACAACTTTCTGGTAAGTTTAGTCCAACCTTAAGAGAGAAGAAGTAATACTCTCAGGACAGTTTGGTTTTGCTATAGTGCTATCTACAGTCAGTGCAAGCTTGATAGTGGAACAAGCAATATGCTATTCAGCTGAAACTTAATTTCCCCTTAAAATTTGTCTCTTGTCAATATAGCATTCAGCCAGTCATTCCCTTATAGGACATGCTGGACTATTATTGCCTGCTGCCTGGCCCTAAGAATCAACACAGATTGAATAAATCACTAATAATAATAGCCATCTTTTCCTGAGAATTTCTTATGTGCCCAGCACCTTGTAAAGAGCTTCCAATACTTTATCTCATTTAGCCCTTACTACAACTCAGCAAGGTTGGTACTATTATTATTTCTAGTCTATGGAGAAATCAAGCTGAACTCAGAGACTCTTTTACTGCTCAACATAATGCAGAAAATAAGTAACAGAGCTGGATTTAACCCAAGTAATGTGACTCCAAAGCCACATTACGTTTCTGAGTCACCAAGGATGCTTCCAGACATAATGGAAGGATTCCCTCCTGTGGGCTTTGGTATGTGATTTCACTCCTCAGAGCAGAGAACTATGTCTCTACATGACTGGACAAAGTGAACTAATTTTTCTCATGTTTGCCTGAGAATGCCTTTCTCAGCCTAGCTTGTTGTCTTAGGAAAGGACTTCAACTATTCAGTAACTCTTGATAATCTCAGCAAGTCTTCCAAGAGATCTGAAGCAGAAACAAAGAGTATTCTTGGATTTCTAGTGGCATTATGAAGTATAGCTACACAAGAGAGTAAAGCCAGACCCTTAGAACAGCCCTCCCTTACCCCTTCAGTGAGGGAAAGTGACTATGACACAATACCATTAACTCTGACCCACCTGAGCAAAGTCCATGAAGCTCAGCAATTTTCTCTGGCAGTCTACTTAGCATCTGTCAGAGCCAAGCTTTCATAGGAAGGACAGGAATCCTAGAAAAACTGTCAAATTGGATTTATATTCCTGAAGTTGTACCAGGCACTTCCCCTATGTCAGCTGCTCTTTGAGGGGTATTTGTGCCACCAGGTAGGGTATCATAAAGCCAGTCATAGTCCTTGCACGGGAGGTGCTTTTCTTTGGTGTAGAAAACCCACAGCACATTCCACTGTGCCTCTTCACCTGGCCCCAGAGGCTGCCTATGGGGCCTTTATAAAAGTGAAGGGGGAGGAATAGTTATTTTCTTCCCCCTCACAGAAAAGTTTTAGGAAGGTCACCAATATTAGCTCAAGAAAATTCCCATTTTTCATGACTGTAATTGTAATATTAAAATCTTTGAAAATTCGAATCTGTATCTGACAATGATTAGTTGTGCACTGAGCACTAGTAAAAATGTAGAAAAGACGTGGTCCTGTCCTCAAGGACAGCCTATCTAGGTGAGGTGTCAGTTATGTATTTCCACCATGATGCTACATAACAAATAACCGCATGCAACACAGCCACTTAGTGTTTACATATCTCTGGTGTTAGCTGTGTTCACGCACATGTCTTAGGCTTGACTGGCTATAGGCTGGTCCTCTAGGGACTTGGTTAGTTTGACCATTGTAACTTGGCTCCTTTCACCTGTCTTTTACTCTCCTTCTGGGACCAGCGGGTTAGCCTGGGCATATCTTTCTTACGACAACAGCCCAGTGCAAAAGCACAGACAAAATGTGCAATTGCTTTTTCAATAGGATCTGCTATCATTTGTGGAGGAGGAAATTTCTGGGGATTGAACCCATGGCTTTGGCGTCATCCATGATAAGTAAGAGGTCTACCACTGAGCTGTATCCCCAGCCCAGGGTCTGCTAACATCAGAACCAAGGCAAATCACATGCCCAAATCCAGATTCAAGGGTGGAGACTAGATGCTACTTAGGTATGTGAGAAAAGAAACTTCAATGCCCATGGCAAATGGCAAGGATAAACAGATAAGAACTAGGTTTAGGAATAGAATTAAGCTATATGATGTGGCTAAGAGAAAAATATACAGGAAAAAATATATATATATGACCAAGCTCCTTAAGCATGGCCTTCCTGATAGGGCAGTTTGGACTGCAACTTGGGCTTTCCATTTCCTTTCCCACCAACATCGTCCTCTTCATTTCACAAAGTGGTAGAGGTGTTCTCTCACTTCCTAGTCAGGCCCACTTCTCTCCACCTAGAAGACCCTCTAATCCTGTATCTAACCTGAAGTTTCCCCAGTAAATACCTCATTTCTGAGCCTTCAACTTGGCCTTCAGCTCCTCTGGTAAGTCTTCCTAAACCCTAGAGCCTAAGTTAGGGATCCGTCTGCATTCCCTCCGACAGTCTCTTCCCGCTGCTCCTGGCACTTGTACGTCCATGTTGTCATTTGCTGTTGGTCTGTGTCATAGTTCCTCCAGTTTGCATGGTCCAAGAGTCTAGGGAATGTGACCCCAGGCTCCAGCACAGCCTCTTGCTCAGAGCACTAAAATGTGTAAATGTTTCTAAGACGAAACTGCTATTGCCTTGGCACAGACCGAGTTGGGGGGAAGAGACAGGGAACAGGCAGCCAACAGTACATTTAAGAAGAGAAAGGGTGGTTTCCTCCTGAAGCACTTAAATAGGAATTGTGCAGATGGGAGGCCTTAGAAGCTAAAAAGAACCTGTTGATGATGGGGATGGAAATATATACCACAGAAAGTCCTGAGGAGGAGCACGTATGGGAGATTAATTTCTAGCAGATACTCAGAACAGTGCTGTCCAACAGAAGTATGATGTGAGCCATAGACATGGGTCCACTTAATGAAATTGTATATTTTCTGGAAGCCATATTATAAAACATAACAATATAAACAGGTAACTTTATCTTCATGACACATTTTATTTACCCCAATTTATTCAAAATAATATCATTTCAACATTTAATCAATATAAAAATTAGTAATAAGATATCTTACATTCTTTTTATGCCATGTCTTTGAATTCTAATATGTATATTATAGTTAAAACACATCTTAATTTGAACTACCCATATTTCTAGGGCTCAGTAGCCATAGTGGCTAGTGACTACCATATTGAACGTTTCATCTCTAGGAGCAAAGAAATCATCTGGGACTAATCCAGGATGGTAATAGTGATGAAAACGATGGCAGTATTGAGAATTGTGAGAAAGGCAAAAGCGTGACATTCCACTGGCAGAATTAGTGTGTCGGCTTGTCTGAGAAAGAGCCTCAGCACTGGAAATGTATATTTACACATTTGGCCTTCAGTCTGCATTGGAAAGGAGAATCAGTTCACATACAAGCTGTGATTTTGTTCATATTTCTGCTCGCAAAGATAACTATTTGTTAGTGAAATCTACCACCTTTATCCAAGCCATGAAAATAATGAAAATACTTTCTGAGACTGATTTCCTGGAGTGTAATGCAAGATTTATGAAATTTAAGCATATTTGGTAGAATCCAAATTCATTTTTATGTAATGGGTCACAGTCAATTCAAGTCAACAACCATTGAGTAAGTTCCTCATAATGGGAAATTTCAACTACTAAGCAATTATCCCTGGGAGAAGAGTAAACAAAAGCATAATTTATTAATCTGCTGGTTGGTCTCCTGGTTATATAATTATCTAAGTGCTGACAGATTTATACTATGGTATACATGTATGATACAAAATATGTGGGTATATTTATTAGATTTTATGTTCAAAGATAGAAAAAGATTACTTAGTATCTTTCCTACTCTAATTTGTTCATTTCTATAGAAGAAAATATTGTGAAAGAATAAGAGACTTGCCTAAATGTACTCAATGAAAAATCAGGGAGAAACCTGGTTTCTTCTTCTTCCTGGGCAAGTGTTTCTTTTATGATTTGTTTATTTAACATAATGCACTGAGTTTTGTAGACTTTGCTCACTTGATTCTACCCATTTGACATGGAAGAACACAGACATTCACACATTAATTTATTGTTAAAAACATTTCTATGATTATTTGTATAATAAATGAATAAAACATGTGCCATTATTAAATAATTTCCTATTTATGGGACTATTTCGAGTGTATATTTCCACAAAATGGATTTCAAACAAAGACCTCAAAGCTTTTACCACTAAATTTGATCTGTCCCCAAACTGTATCTTCATATTAACAGATAACTCTCTTACTCTTCTATGCATCTTTAGCATAACTTTTTAAATGATCTGGATTGACTGTCTAGACTGTTTCAAGTTCCCTGGATAATTTCCTAACTCCCTCTTTACTCTGACAGTGTACATGTGAACTTGACTTAAATTAGAGAGCATTTTATTCTTCCTAAATACTTCATATACACTACATACAGCACTTCACACTGGAGATTTTTGCTTTAAATGTATAGGGAAAAAATTTCCTGTTGAGAAATATTAAATACCACTTATCTGAGATTGTCAGGTTACATGATTGCACATTTTCAGCCTTTGCTTTCTGAAACTGAATCCACTGCTATTGAAATTTAAAGAAATGTATACATTTTTAATAAAATCAATATACATTTTCTATAACAAGCACACAATCCATTTTGAATTGTGCAGTATGTTTTTTTGAAACTAATAAAATCACTTCAGGTCAAGAAACAAGTATTGGAGACATGTGTGTGTGTATGATTTCATGAGGAGCATTTGATAAATTTGAAAAATTTGATAAAATTAGGAACACCTTGGAACAGTTTGCAGATATTCAGAACATTCTCTCTCATTTTTTTTGCTTTTTTTAACATGATAATATGAACAATTAAGAATTCATGAATTATTTTAAAGAGCATTAATTTTCCCTAAAACTCCGCACACATGAAGTGAGGACCTGAAAGTTGAAACCCTTGGATTTCAACGGGAAGTCTCCAAACTTAACTCTAAGGACTTTCTTTTCTCTTACAGTGTGTCAACCTCTGAAAAATTACTTACACTGGTTATATACAGAGAGATAAAGGCTCTTGGATGTACTCTAATCATACTCTTTCTATTGCAGATCCACTGTAGAAATTAAATCACATAACCAGCTGCTAGCACCCCTTGAGGTAAACTGCCATGAATTTGTTAATCAATCTCTTGAAACTCTATAGAATTTGATTTTATCACAAAACTAATATTTGTTAAGCTGTCCATAAACGCAATGGGTTAGTCCTTTAAGCTCTGAGGCACTGAACATGGCTTTAGCTTTCTTAGATTTAGTGATCAAGTCTGTATTCACCCTTCTCAGACCTTCGTGACTTCAGAGACTCCAATCACACCCCCAGCAGCCTTCATCTTTTATATTATTTCATCCAAACTAAAGACATCTGAGGATTTGAAACATTTGGAAGCATTCCCTTTCATTTCCAGCCAAGACAAAAATAGAGGGCTCCATTGTGCTCTCAAGGAAAAAAAAAAATCAATGTATTTGGTACTTGGGACTGTCTCAAAAAATGGGATCTTGTAAAATATATCTTTCTCTGCAGAAGGCATATCAATGAGAGCCACTCAGACCTATAAGAGACCCAAATACAAACATCTACAACCACTGTCACTGTGAAAAGATCACTCTGACTGGCAGAAAACTTTCAGAAGTGAGGATACTGACTCATTTCCTTCTTGGTAGGTGTTGAGGGAAATAGGTTGCCGGGGCAGGAAAGGTTCATTGTCTCAAAATATTTCTTCCACAAAATATTTGTTCTTTATCTTCTTCTTTCATAAAGATGTGGTTGACTTCTTTGATTAAACAGATTGTATGGATTTTTTTTTTCAAATAAGAATTCTTTTTACCATAGATTATAAAATTCAACTGCCTAAAAGTTGACTTATCAGTATTCTAGATCTCACCATAAATTGCTTTTAATCACCTTGCTTTCCTCACTGATACTGAGAAGATGATCACTGAAACAACCATGGATTTTGAAAGTGGGAGAATAAAAAATAGAAACACTGGGCCCTGACAAGAAGGTCAGCTTTGAACTGACACACCAGCAAGCAGCACTGGATCAGCGACGTGTAATCTAAGGTCCATAGTGCTTGGGTAGGGGTTAGAAAATGAGAGAACACAAGAAGTGACAGAGGGATGTAGAGAAAGGGGGGAGGGACCAACACACCCAGACAACTGTAGGTATTTTCATAGGAATATTGATGAAAATTTTACATTTACTAACTCATTTAATTCTCACAACTGTCTTGCACATAACATATTATTATGCCAATTTACAGACATTAAAACGAGGGTTCAGGGAGTCTAATGAAGTTTCCAAAGACCACATCTCATCTATAAATGTTGAATATTATGTACCAAACTCTCTATGTAGTTTTTTCCATATACTCCTCACAATAATGCAGTGAAGTAGATATTGCCTCTGTTTTCAAGTTCAGAAAACAAAGGCTTGAAAAGCATACGGGTTTTTTGGGGGCGGGGGGGGGCTGGTACTGGGGATCAAACTCAGGACCTTGCACTTGTGAGGCAGGCCGCGGAACCACTAAGCTAAATCCCAGCCCAGTATAAGGTATTTTTCCAGGAATCCAAAGGTAGTAGGAGACAAAGCTGGAGTTAAATCCTCACAGTCAAGGCTCCAAACCATTTGTCCCTCTAGCGCAAAGAAAGGCTGCTCTGCATCTGGGCACAGCATATGGGCCCTTGAACATTAGAGTACTGGTTTTTGTGGGGCCTTGAGTCAGTGATTTTTGTTAGGAGGCTGCGTGTAACCCCCTCTCTTTTGCTTTGCTGATTAAGATTACCCAGCAAGTTTTTGCTCTTTTATTAGTTATGCCTGTTGGCTAACAAAAGGCTTTGTCGGAAAAACGCAGGCTTTCCTAAAACTGCTTGAATGTCTCTTGATCAAGCACAGAGCCAATAGGAACAAAGTTGCATCTGTGAAATGAGAAACTGGAGCCCTCATCGCTATAAATGCCACAATCCTATCACAATCTTCTGTCAGTGTATTATTCCGCAAGTCTTCTCCCAAATATTAAAATTTAGTGTATCCTCATCAGGTCTTGGCAGGAAGTAGGAAGTTGGAGCAGAGGGTGTACTGTTTAACCTCCACTGTTAACTCGGCCACATCCAAGGCAGTGCGGCTTGTGACACCACATCTGTTGTGTTCTTGGTTTGAACGTTCCATAACATTAACATTGAGGCATCCTTTTTGTTTGCTTAATTTCATTTGCAAAGTAGATCCCACCTATTATTAAAAGTAAAGCATGTATTCATTCAACATCTATTGAGAGCTAAATATATGCCAAAGACTAAAGGAACAGATATGAATGCTGACATATGAGTGGTGCCAACGCTGAAGCTTACTTTTGACATCCTAGGCCAGCCTCATCTGACCTCTGTTATTTTCCCTATCCAAAGCTTTGAGGGACCTGCCCACACATAATTAGGACAAAAGGTCAGGACAAGCTCATTTTCTCCACCAGTAGATCTCACTCATTCCCACAAAACCTAAGTCAGAGTTGTGAGCTATGCTTGACCTTCAAAACAGTTCTCAGGTCATTGGGCAAAATGTGTATTTTGAAAATGTTTATACTAGCTAACTGAAGCCTTTGCCAGTGCAACAGTAAGTTAAGAGCTTTTCTTTCTTCACTCACTTAAACTGTGGCCTCATCCACACCTCCATAAATCCCCAGGAAAGAATTTACTTTCCCTATCTTTCACCTACTACTTTCCAGACAGTTATCTTTAAAGATGACTCTCTGACAACCATTGGCTAGAGAAATTCTGTGCCTTGAAATATCTTTCACAGCTTCCCAATTTTTATCAAGATTTTGCTTGCCCTAAAATGTCTGTGATTTTTTTAACCAGATATATGTGTTTTTTTATTGTCCTTCTGATTCTGATCATTTTACCTTTCTAAAAAATGTTTTTAATTCTATCCAGCCAGAAAGTAGAAGATTGAAGAAAATCATCTTTTTACATCACTTTAACTCCAAGATTTCTTTATCCCCTAAGAATGTTTAGTTGAAATACTGGGGCCAACAAAGATGAACAACTATAAAAGTGAAAAAATATTAGTTAACTTTAACACAAAAAGGGAAATCCTCAGTATTCTAATGAGTTAAAACTAAGGTTGCATGGAATCTCTTTCCATAGTAGACTTTGAGGGCAAATTCATTCTCCCTTTGAGGCTAGAAGATTGGACTTGAGCTCCTTCCTCTCCAAGGACAATTTTGTGCATACCTGAATTCAGCGTTTCTCAAAATGAGCTCAGAGACCAGCACTTCAGAATTACTTATGGTATTCTTAAATATTAACAGTCCTGAGCCCCATCTCAGAATGTAAATTTTCAACAAGCCTCACAGGTGTATTTTTGCATCCTAAGACTTAGAAAACAACCGCTGGAGATCATTTTCTTAAGTGAAATAAGTCAACACCAAAAAGTCAAATTCCACATGTTCTTCCTCATTTGTGGAAAAGAAAAAGTCAATCTCAATGAAGAATGAAAAGGACTAATGGTCACTAGAGACCAGGAAAGGGTTGGAGAAAAGGAGAATGGAAAGAAGTTCAATAAAAGTCACCAAAACACAAAAAAGAGGAATTCTGGTTTTTTATAGCGCAGTAGGCTAACCATTGATTAAAACAATTGCATATATTTTGAAATAACTAGAAAATAAGAGCACAAAAGTTCCAACACATAAAAAACAAATGTTTGAAGAGATAAAAAATGCTTATTGTACTTATTTGATTATTATGCATTGTATACATATATCAAATTGTCATAATGTACCACCTAATGCTGTGCAAATATTATGTTCCAATAAAAGAAAACATTTTTAAAGGCCCCCCCAAATAGCATCATGGAGTCTTGCTAACCAGTTGCAAATTTTGTTACCTAGGTAAAAATTTTAGCTCCTCAAAATTGGCCCATGTGTTAATAGCAAATTATAATACCAAAGACCTCTGAAAAAGGAAAGTGATTTAATAAAATATCTCTTGATTTTTTTTTTTTTTAACCATGGATCAAACTCAGGACCTTGTACTTGCAAGGCAGGTGTGGCACCACTGAGCTAAATCCCCAGCCCCTTTTGATCTTTCAGTTTGCTGAAGCAGACTAATTTGATACATGAAAACTCATTACAAACATTTAAACTCTAAGAAGCCTCAGTGTTATATCTAGATGTCCCTCCAAAGCCTCATGTAGGTAAGGCTTTTGGGAGTTGATTGGATTTGTTGACCTAGCTATTGGGAAGTGGGGTCTGGTCAGAGCAAGGGCTGCTGTGGGCACGGCCTGGAAGGGTCTACCTCCCTTCTCTGCTTCTCTTTGATTCCTGCTCCCATACCATAAGTAATTCTCCTCTGCCATGCCCCTTTGCCATGCCACACTGCCTTGTGGTCACCTAACTATGGACCGATATCTCTACAAACTGTGAGCCAAAGTAAAACTTTCCTCCTTTAAATTGTGGGTGTCTGCTGTTGTGTCTCAGTGGCAGAAAAGTTGACAAGAAAGGTTGATGTTCCAGGAGGGTAAGCAGAAGGCTTAGAGAGTGGATCTCTCAGTGCCATTGTTCTTTCTAGCTCAAAAGGTGAATTTCTATCCATACAGATCGTTTCTAAAATACGTGACTTTAACAACTGCTCTTCTTTTGTTCCTTTTGTATTGGTATGTTTGTGATACCTAATAAGACATTCATCGTGGATAACTGGTACATGTACGTATCAAATCTTGATCCTTTTTACTTCCCCTTCCCCTCCTCTCCCTCCCATCTCCCCTTGACCCCAGATCCCCACTTCTTAAATTATTTTAGTAACTGATTAAAATTTATTTTACACACAATAATATGCAAGTACAAACTAGGCCACTCAATAGTATAATTCACATTCAAAAATATTTACCCAAGGTATCCTTTAGTAGCCAGTTTGAGTGGTAGATACAACTATATGAGAGGATTGGAGGATATTCATACATATTTAATAGCTGGAGCAATCCTCAGAGACATTTTTAACAAAGCTACTAAATATTCTATAAACAGGGTCCTCAGCTACTCTGCTCTAATATTCATATATTCATTCATTTAACCAATATTTGTTTAGTGCCAACCATGTGCTAGGTAATATGTCATTCCAATGAAGTTATATCTTTTATGGAAATTGGGTTCTAAGGTGAACACTTGAGGTGGAAGTCATATAGAGTCAAAATTACCCTTGGGGAAAAGCCCACCAGGAAAGCTGATGACCCTATGTTTCCCTAGTTCTTTTTTCAGTTGAGCAACAGATAAAGTTGTTAGCTTGCTTTTAGTAACCATCTTGTGTGAACATTGTTTCATTAAGCATTTGAATCACCCACAGTGCAAAAAGATTCCAAATGTGACAAGTGTGAGAAGCAGAGAACTGAGACCAATCCAAGAGATCTTGGGTTCACATCGCCCATCTTTTGTCTTTTCATTGGGGTGGTTCAGCATCTACTCTGTTTGAATTATTTTTCTCTCTCTTCTTTTCCCTCAAGTAAATCAAGTTGAGTACAAGTCATTCATTTTGATTCTTTATTTTGTCTTTTTGTTTGTTTCTGTATTTGTTTTTGTTTAAGAGAAAGGGTCTTGTTCTGCTGCTCAGGCTAGCCCTGAATTCTTGGGCTCAAGTATTCTTCCTGCCTCATCCTCCCTAGTAGCTGGGACACCGTACACAGTGCTACCATTCTTGGCTGGAATAGAAGTCATTGTCATTTAAATCTAAGTATTTTGGCATCTCTTGCCATTTGTCACAATCAGTCTTTATTTTCCATTATCCTGCTTAATCTACATACGTTTTTCTTAAACTGATTCATTTTCACCCACTGAAGAGAAAAATGCAAGAGACTTAATGACAAGAAAGAGCCTCAGTTGTTAGTTATTGTTATCTTAAATTGTTAATTATTGGTATCTTACATGAGCCATTCACTGTGTGCCCAGTGTTTTTCCATCTCCTCCTGTCCTTGAGCCTAGGTCTTTCTTATGGCAATTCCTGACTTCTGTAACAAGTGGTGCGTTCTGTGGCTTGATGACTGCTAGCCCCTTCCACAGTGCTGTCTAGCTATCAGGCCAACAGTAGACCCCAGGTTCCTTTGACTGTCACAGTTTCTCTTCATGGCCCCATTCTCCATGTAAGCCCAAAATCCTGGACCAACTCCAAATCCCATATTTGGATCAGCAATAAAGTTTGGTTATACTTCTTTCTATAGCTTATCCTATCAAATTGCCTAAGCTCTTAGGAGGGAGGGAGAAATTATGTATAAATTGTTTCCAGAAACCATTGCATTCATGGTCCATTTCTCAACCTTATGGAACAAAGGATACTATGTGGAACAGAATTATAGGGATTCTTGTTCATTAAAAGTAGGATTGACAGCAACAGCTTATTTCACAGGAACGTCTAACTGGAGGTCATTAAACCCGGTGACTTCTTGATTGGCTCTGAATTGGGAACCAAAAGATGAAAGACTCCACATTTCCTATCTCTAATCTTATGAGCCACAGAACCTAAACCTAGGGCTTTAATGTCAAGCATCATACTATATGGAGCAGCATAATAAAGCCCCAACCAGATCAAGCTCACCCAAGCTATAGTGTAACAGCATCAGGATTTATAATTTCCAGGCTAGTGACCATAGGCCATGAGGAGCTAATATTTTTCTAGCTTTGGGAAATCTGAAAACATCATGCCACCAAGAAAAATAGTAACAGGACAGCTGGCAAGCACTGAAACTTGGGACTCAGTAGCATTTTATTTGCTTTTATTCCCAGTTCTCATTATGTTTCCTGCCCCCTTCCTTTTCAATAAACTTATCTTAATGAGAGAATTTGAGGGGAAAAAGTTACTAGAAACATGTAAAGAAATATTCTTTAATACATAAGTGGTAATTAAAATGTGAGCATGTCCTGAAGGCAGAAAATGGATACCTCTGTTAGGAATTTCAAAGCTAATAAATACAGCAATATAAACAGGCCATTAAATTACATTGTAACCAACAAATGGATAGATGAATTATTGAGCCATATATAAACTTTGGAACCTGATTATAAAAAGGTCAAAGAACAAGCATACAAACAAACAGAAAATGGTCCAAACTAATTGAACAATTAATAGAATCCAGGAAGGTAAAAGGTTTAAAAATGGAAGAGCTGAAGTAATGAAGCATAGATCCTCATGCGAATAACCCCAAGAAGAAGAAAATAAAGATGGAAAGGTTCAAAGGTTTCCATTAAGTGTACATCTTGTGGTTTAGATGTTAGCACTGATGCCGGTTTCCCTCTGAAGGCAGAATATGCAGATAAAAGCACAGCTGTAGAAACAAACCAAGATTGCATTTTGAATACATTGAACTGTCGAGATACCTTCCTTTAAAATCTACCATGAACCATGATGGTGTTTCAGGGCCCAGACCTATACTTCTTCCTTGAACAACTTCTAAGATAGACTGAACATACGAAATGACAGTTTTCAGATATTGGATCACAGTGACTGACCTGGGTGAGTTCCACTTAGACTCCCCCCTCTACTGCCCGGAGAGTTGCCCAGTCGTACCAAGGGGAGCGAACCCAAGCAGAGCATGTGTCTCCCTGAGTCGAGGTGATAGAGTTGAGTGTTCAGGGAAGGAGGGCCACAATGGCTGGAATTCAGAGCACACAGGCCCAGAGAGGAGAGAGCCACACAGACAGTATCTACAGATCTCAGAAGGCCCCTCTGTGACCTCCTCTACACGCTGAGCAGCACACGCATGTGAGAACTTCTCAACATTGAGTGAAAACTGCTGAAAAGGAACAATCCACTGAGCTCTCCCAGGTCTGGACATCATTCATCTTCCCCTTGCTATCGTGGGAAACCCCGTCATGCACAGGGCCATCAGTCAGTGTGCCCATCAGGCTGTGGCCTCCACAGTGGGGAAAGTGACTCCAAAACTAGAAGTTTTTCGAGTTCCACCTAACAGCTTTAAAACAAGCCTACAGGACCACACTGTTTCCATGTAACTTAAAAGTATCTGGAACAAATCTCAAGTCTATTTAAAAGAAAACAAAAATATCCAGCATGCAACAAGACAAAATTCACAGTAACTGGTATTCAGAAGGAAAAAAGTAAGCACCAAAGTACAAAGAAGTATACTGATGAGAAAAATAATTAATTGAAATTGGACAGATGATAGGGCAAATGGACATAGACATTTAAAACATTTACTCTAACTATAATATATGCTATATGTTTAAAAAGCTAGAGCCAGGTGTCTCAGCCTTGGTACGACTGATATTTTGGCCCAGATAATTTTTTTGTTGTGGAAACTGTCTCATGTACTATAAGATGCTTGGTAGCATCCCTGACCTCTAAGCCACTAGATGCCAGTAGCATCTTCCCCATGTTTGTTGTGACAACCAAAATACCTCCACATATTTCCCAGTGTCTCTTGCAGGGCAAAATCACCTCTGGGTGAGAACCACTTAGGTAGAGAAAAGCATAAGAAAATCAAAGAGAGAAACAATGATAGTACAAAAAGTCTACAACTAATTTAAATTCTGTTGATGAAAAATATAATGTCTGAGGTAAAAAACACAAGGAGTGAAATAAACAGCAGTTTAGACACTGCAAAAGACAAAAATAGTGAATATATAGCAACAGATATCTGCAAGGCAAAACAGAAAATCTATCATGTAGTATAGTTATTTATTACAGTAGACTCTCAGGGAATCTAGTTAGGGAATACTGTGACAGAACTGTCCTGACAACCGAAGGTAATGAAGGAGGATGACAGAGTGGGTATCACAGTGGTTAGTGATGGTGATAAAGTAATATAGCAACTATTACTACTAATAGATCAGTAAAAGAACTAGCTCATACTGAATTTTGCCAAGTATTTTATAGGCATTTTTTATACAATAGTCACAACAATCTCGACAGGCAGATGTTCCCTTTTATGGATAAGGAAGCTGAATTCAGACATTTTTAATGACAAAATAAAGATCACAAGATCACGTAACTACTGATGGTAAATGAACTCAAATCCATTCAACCCTACAGGCTGTGCTCTCAACCACTGTTGAAACAACTGGTTGAAAAGAAAACATTTGAGACATATTTTGAAGAAGAGTCAGAGGAATTTTATAACTGACTTGAATGTGGAAGAAAGAAAAATACAATTCAGCAAATAGTAAGTGCACTAAGAAATAGCAGAAGGATCAAAACTATAAATAAAACTATATACATATACATCCCATATAACTTTAGAGTTGGAAGGAGTATGAAAGATAATGTCTTCCAGATACACATACATGCATGCAACCACATGCACATACACACATACTTTTAAACAGTAAAATAAACCCAGGTATAAAACATTTGCTTTCCTTCCTTACATTGATTGAGTGCTTTCAATGACTTTATTGGTTCTCCCACTGCTGTTCAGAGATGATGTCAAGACTAAAGCTCTAATTGTCATGCCCTTTCTATTCCAACACTCTGCTTCTCCTGAATAAATACGTAAACGTTCATACCCCATGCCTAGCACATGGCGGATTCTTAATAAATATTCGATGTTTCCATTGGCAACCAATTAAGCCATTCAAAATGCCTTCTGCATATAGACACAGCATTACCGTGTAGGCCAAACCCACGTTGACATTGGCTCAGCCTTTTCTTCACGGAATAACCTTATTTACTATCAAATGATATGGCCAAGTCACAGTGACTGGGAGACAGAACAGATGTTTTTAGGATTATGTCCCCTCATATAGTCCGTTCTTGAATCCTTGTCATGCTAAAGTGCCTAACACCCAAGCAGAATGGGAATAGAATAAACATTTTTTCCCCGTAAACAACATTCCCCCTGTTTGCAACCATTCAGGGGCAGATGCAGGCAGCCAGTCTGAATGTTCAATCAAATGAGCAGACAGAAGCCAGGTGGGCCACTTTCCTGAGGCTCCGAAATGTCCAGACTCCACGTCAGCCCCGCAACAAAAGGCTGGCCTCCCTGCTTGATCCCCACATTGTGCTCACACAATCAGCATGCCCTGTTAGAGATGGCTGTCTCTGCACAAGACCGCTGTCCTGAGCAACATGTGAATCCGTTTGCCTTTAAAGAGCCTCTCCATCGCCTTTGGCACCAGCATTTCCTAATGTTTATGTTTCTGAAAGGAGAGCATTGCTGATAGAGCGCTCGGTCACACAGAGGTGCCTTTCTGCTCTAGCGGTTCACAAGATCTTCAGTTTTATTTAATGGCTTAACTGCTTCATAATTGCTCATATTCAGCTGCT
Source organism: Heterocephalus glaber (assembly GCF_000247695.1). Next base: position 380,109 of record NW_004624866.1, read on the forward strand.
CCTAAGCCTGAATGATCTCAGCTTTTAATATGCCTTGTCTAATTTCTAGCCACATCAATCTGTACGAGTAGCTCATCACTGCTCCGAAATGCTAATGCTTGTGACGTATTTCAGTCGCCTCTGTAAGACCTTGTTCTTGTGCTCATAAATCTTGTGAACATCCCAGAACCTTTATTTTCTTGCCCAATGATGCAAAGGTATATATGTATATATAGCCTAATTTTCACCAAGGACAGAATTCTTTACAAATATGAAATAAAAAATCAGTAACCTCTTTTTTCATGAATGCTACATAACCCAATATGCAATTGTCTACAGCATTGCATAACTTCTCTTCTTTTCATGTTTATCTATATATTTTTCTTACATCTTCTTGTTTATAAACATCTCGAGATAAGCCAAGGAGATACAGAATATCTGGAAAGTAGGAGAAATAGCTACAGATTGAGTGCTCCAAGACTACTTTGAGAGATGGTATCTGTGAGAGTTAACTATTTTGTCAACTGGAGTAAGAAATACCCAGCTGATTGGCTTAGCATAGTTCTAGGTGTGACTGAATGATGGCTTTATTGAAAAGGGAAGACCCTCCCTGGTTGTGAGTGGCACCAATCACAAGAGGTTAGTAGCCTAAATGGAATAAAATGGGAAAGGAGAAGCCTCACTTCTGTTTTTTCAGAGGCGCTCCAGTCTTCATCACTGCCTTGGATGTCCTCTCCTGGCTTTCAGCGCAGACTTTCAGCTTCCTGATACGGACTCTCACTGGACTCTACAGAGAGCTCCAGGTCTTTGACTTTTGACTGGATCCTTGCAGATGGTCCTTTTGCACTCTTCCATACCTTCCTGACTCTGCAGGTGGCCACTGTAAATTTATTGTATAAAAAGATATTAAATATATTAAATCTGTTTCTCTAGCACTGACTGATACCATATCTGAGCTAAGTCCCGAAAATCAGGTAAGATTAGCTTCAGTGAAAATTGGCTTCATACTCTCACATTCTGTACTTGATATCAGGTAGAGATCCAAAAGGTCCTCTAAATTTGATGAAGCTCTATTTCTATACTTCTATGAGAAGTGTACACTGCTCTATTAGTCTGATATATTAGTCTGTCCAACTACACTGAGAGCATCTCCAGGTTAGAAACCATTTTTCAAATGTCACCCCATAGCCTTGTTATTGTTTACCACGTAGCACCTCCACTAAAATATAAGCTCCAAGAATACAAGGCTCTATTAGCCTGGTTCATACTTGTGTAACCAGCCCTGGAATAAAGCCCATAGTACACATTCAGTGTACCAAAAAAAGGAATGTTATCAATCTGATAACAGTGTGGACTTAAATTGATTGCCAAAAAGAATGTATGGCCCTTGAACCTAACAGGGAGCCTAATTTATATAGTTAATTGTTTTCTGTTTGTTTGTTTGTTTGTGGTTTTTATATGTTTATTTGGGAAGTTTTTGGCATGATTGCCTGTGTTGCCCAGAATAGCTTTAAATTTACAGTTCTCCTGTAGACTCTCCAGTAGCTAGGACTACAGGCATATGCCATCACACCTATTTTTATTTTTATTTTATCTAATTGTTTATTTTCAATGCTGAAGATTGAGCCCGCAGCCTTGCACATGATAAGCAAGTGCTCTACTACTGAGCTGCACCTTCAGCAATATCTGTTTATAAAATCAATAAAATGTTCTCACTATAAATGACCATTACAGTGGTCCTATATTCTTTAAGCTACAAGTGTTTGACATGGAAGATCTGGCCAGCACATCGTATCTGCTCCTCTTCCAATGTCACACATCCCAGAGGGCCAGGACCACAGAAAACAATCTAGCCTTAGGAACCTTCTCTCCAGAGCTGATGCTTGTCCAGGATACTCTCAGAGCACTACCGTGGGGTGTACGATGGGTGATCACCTGGCTCCCATTTCCCAGCTCTCCTCTTCTTTGTACCCTATGCTAATCAGAGAATACGCAGCCTTTCTCCTTCTTTTCCAGAGCCCTGTCACCCTAGTGGCATACGTTAATATTCAGTTTCTTTCAAGTCCTACTTGTAAATGTCCATTTTCTTTCAACTCAGTGTCATTACCTTCAAGGGCATATGTGGGACTATTTCCATTGTGTCTAACCAAATCATCGCTACCAAGCACTACATGATCATTTACAGATCATGATCTTCCCCCAAAACTGAAAAATAAGGCACTTGACATAATTCTCAACTATCTTGACCAGGCTTTCCACAAATATTCCAATAAAAGATTTGTTCTCTTACTCCTCAAGTACTTATTACCTTTAATAATACCTGTTATGACTGAGGCCCTTAGCAAAAAGAATGTTGGCTTTAAATTGTATGTTGTTAGTTATAATTTGCCTACTGGGAAAAATGTTCCTTAAGTAATAAATACATTTATTAATAGAAAACTTGGTAAGAATTTTAAAGTCTCCATTCTCCCACTACCTTTCTTCTCTTTCTCTAATTTTTGCTACTTTCCAGGCACTGCAGGTGCTCCCAGGAATGATTTTAGCAGCTGGACAGGTTCTTCTTATAAGGCCAAGCCTAGGAAAAACACATGGGCCAATCATATTGTCTCCTAGTCTTGCTTTCTGCAACAATTTTCCTTCATTTACCTCTCTCCCTTTTCATGAATGTCGTCTGCCATCATGATCTGACATTCATAGGGGTACTGCCAGCTTCATATGTCACCCACTCAGGAGTATTTATGTTTCAATGAGTAAGAAGAGGAGAGGATAATGTTTCAAATGGTAAAAGGAATTTCTAATAGTGGAATTTCAGGTAACAGTAAAAAAATCTAAAACTGTCTTTTCCATCTACCAATAAAAACCAAATATGTGAAGAACTTAGAAGGCATATATTTTGTCATTAATTTACCCAGTAAGTCATCAAATACTTATTGAGAACTTACTGTATGGCGGTCACTAAACTGGGTGCTGACAATGTATTATTATGTGACAGATCTAGTCTCTGACCTCACAGAATTTATAACACATAATTCTCTTGATCATGATTCACAGAAACAAGAAACAAAAACATTAAACACCGATTTAACATTTTGGCCAACATACTTCAAGCACTATTTATTGGTGGTCTCAAAACTTCCAGAAGTTGTTATACTAGCTAAAAAGAACTACCTAGATCTGATTTCTGTTATCTCTCATTTCTCTTTAACTTTTATGGAAGAAAAGATTATCTGCCAAAAGATTTCCAAATCTTTTCTCTGAAAAGATTCAGGATCAGTTTCAAATTTAAAAAATGAGAAGACCCCTTGAACACTTTCTATATAAAAATGATCCTCAAGGTCCTCAATGATCTATAGAAAAATGATCCTCAAAGAGGAAAGTTTCTAGCAAGATACTTCCCTTTCCTGGGAAGTATCACAGAAAAAAGTAGTAAGCAAGCTGAGCCAGAGCTGGGGAGTTCAGGCAATAGGAACAGTCTGGAGACGTCAGTCAGCATCAGTAAGCACTAGGACAACTGCACCACATTTTCACATCCAACCTCTTCTGATTGTTGGTACCCAGGCCTTACCGCTAATATTGTTCATGAAGGCTCTTTCCATTTTTGCTCAAATCATTAATACTTTTTTCTATTTTGTTCAGCCTTATCAATTTAAAAAGGAACAGTATGTCTTCATCCCATCCTGCAAGACATTGGAACAAAACACAAACTTGTCATTGAAACCTAAACTTTGTCTCAAAAGATGATGTAATTTATTAAAGAAGCCAGTGACAAATGGGAGGCTTCTTCCTACCTGCCAGGTGAAATTTTCAGTGACTACACAGGACCATTGTGGATGGCAAGGATGCTTGAAAGCGCACTGAACAAAAGCTGTAGTCATAGTAAAGCAAAAGGATGTCATTTTAGAACAAACAACATTTGCCAATTTGGAGACGGCTGACTTAAATTAGTAGACTGAATAAAAACTTAATTATTTCTGGAAACAACTTTCAGAGCTGCTCTAGCAGACTTTGAAGACCAGGAATTAGAGATACTTTTAGAAACTGTTTGATCTATTTATAGGGAGAAAAAGTTATATAGAGGAAAGGAAGTTCTAGGCTGGTTCTATATGAGCTAAGGCAAAGTCTTCTCCAGCAACTTTTTGCATGTGGAGCCATGTTGGAATTACTTTAAAATGATTAAGATTAATATCTGGAATATCCAAACAATATTATAGGTTTTTAGAAGCCCATATATCAGTAATTATTAGGACAACTTGGGGATAAGTTTGAACAAATGTACAAATCTTAATGGTAACTAAAAAAAATGTTAGCAAACAAAAACAAATCCATAAACAATAATGATCAAGGTTTTAAATTACTTCTTTGGTTTAAGCCAGAAAACTCTCCACCTAAATTTGACCTACAACTTTGATCTTCAAATATTTATGTTAAATATCATTCATTTTCCCAACTTAAGCTTTTATAATTAAAGTACCTAACATTTCTTGCTGCTCTCCTTGCTTCTTTCCTGTAAGGAAACAGACAGACCACACTCAGGGTATCAAGGAAGTTTCCCATGCCCCACCCCCACATCTCCATGTCTCCTTTCCACATGGTCACCTTTTCCTGCCATGCAGTTCAGCACTTGGGACACAATATGTTTGCACTGTCTTGATCACACACATCCTCAGGAATTTCAGTGCAAGTGAGTAATACAACAAGTAACTCATTTTTTTTAAAGGGTAAAGATACTGATTCACAGTCTTTGCTCCTGAATTCTTCCCATTGCCAAGATTAATCCAAAACTTTCTACTCTGTTCCCTTTATAGGCTAACTTCTGCCCGTAATGGAAGGTGCTATTCAAGTCCTACCTCACCCATACATATTCCCTAATGCGTTCAGACAATTTAAACACTTTCTCCTCTGAATTTATGACTCCTATAGTAAGGACAACACTGTAGAAGTTTGAGCCATCTCAGCTAGGGTAAATGTTCCGCAACCACAGGCTGTGCTGGATTGAAAAATGCCTTCCCCAAAATTCATATCCATCTGGAACCTCAGCATGACCTTATTTGGAAGTAGGGTTTTGCAGTTATATTTAGTGAAGATGAGCTCATACTGGATTAGGGTGGGCCCTATTCCAGTGATTCTTCATAAGAAGACAGACCCAGATACACAGAGGGAAGACACCCATGCAAAGACAGAGACAGAGTTATGCTGCCATAAACCAAGGATCATTAAGATTGTCAGCAGCCACAGAAGCTAGAAAAGGCAAGAAAATATTCTTTCCAGGAACCTATGCAAGGAGCATGGCTCTGCCTACACCTTGATTTCTGACTTCTCACATTCAGGAGTGTGAGAGGATTCTGTTGCTTGAAGCCATCTAGTTTGTGGTGGTTTGTTACAGCAGCTCCAGGAACGTATTAATTACATAATCAATGTTTCACATAGATTAAGCAGCCTTAATCTGAAACTCTGAAATCCAAAATGCTCCAAAATCCAAAAAAAATTTTGCACCAACATGACATCACAAGTGGGAAATCCCTTATGTTATGTGCCTTGGTCAAAACTCGCACTAAAAATATTTTATAATAGTTTCTCTGGTGTGAAAGTGTAAATGAGGATCATAGATAGAATAAAGATATAATAGACAATGTGAAGTAGGAAGAAAAGGTCCAAAGGGGAAGTGGAAGGGGAAGTGGGACAGGTAGGGGAAAGGAAAGAAGGGAAAGGAAAAAACTGTAAACAAAGTCTTTGTAAATAGGGAAGGTGGAGGGGGTGAAGGGAGGGCAGGGGAATGGGGAAAAAATAAGAACCGAGATACATCCTGTAAAGGTATGAATTCCCAATAATGAATGTCATCGTATTATATACCTAAAATGTACCAATAAGCTTAATGAATAAGGGGGAAGGGATTTAGCTTAGTGGTTCTGCTGCCTACCTTGCAGGCGCAAGGTCCCAAGTTCGATCCCCGGTACCAAAAAAAACCAAAACAAACAAATAAACTTAATAAATAAAAAAACTACCTTCAGGTTTGTGACTAAAGTGTATATGAAACATAAATAAATTTTTGTATCAAATTTGGTTCCATTCTTAAAGATATCTCACCATATAAATCAAATATTCTAAAATTTTTTTTAAATCTGAAGTCTAAAATACTTCTGGTCCCACTCATTCTTCATAAAAGCTACTCAGCCTGTACTTGTATTCTTTCAGATTTCAAAGTTTTGAGCCCATGGCTAGTAATCAATAGTCAATACTCGCTTACTAACAGGAAGACATTTTTGCAATGATTATGCAAGCAGGGAAGCTGGCCTGTGCGGCCATAAACAAGAGTGGCTCTTTAAGTAGAGACAAGTGGCCATTTTCAAGAAATCTGTAAAGCCCAGAGCCCTACTGCGGTGTTTTCCAGCATCACACATAATTCAAGTTCCAGAGATAGACGAGGGCAGTTTTTATATATGTTTTTATTTGAGGTAGTAATTACTGTATCAGATATATTTTCTATTAAAAGCATCTTCTTTCATCTACGTGTTATTTATTTACTCCTCTCTTGAATGGGACCTATAGGATTATAAGCAGAGGTCACAATTCTTTTTAAGAATCTTTTTTGCTCTGAGCCTTCACTATGTTAACTGGATTGAGGAGCATATCCAAGCAATGACATTCTAAGTTATACATTTTGGAAAACTGACCTAATTAATTACTCTTGTCTCTTGTGATGAGATGCTCTGGACTGGAAATAATAGAAAAAGTGATTCAGAATGGCCTAAACAAAAGGAAAAAATATTTTCTCATATAAGAGGAAGTTCTTCATCTGGGATCTCAAAGATAGTCAACCCAGCCAATTAGTGACCTCATCGGGCACCATGGGCTTTGTCTTTCCTCTTTGCTTTTCTCAGCATATATTGTGCCTGTTATCATGACTGCAACAGCACCAGATATCACAATCATATACAACAATTTCTACTGGAAAAATATTCCCTTTCTCCCCTCTGTCTCTCACAGTCAGGGTGGCAAACTTTCCTAAAAGTTTCCTATTCAATTCCCCTTATATCTCATTGACCAAAACTGTGTCATACTTCCATGCTTAACCCAACCAATGGGAAAGAAAAATAAGCTACCCTGATTAGATCTCTCATGATCTGATTTATTCTCTAGGACTGGGAAGGTAGCCCCTCATAATAAGACTCATGCTCCATGACAGTGGGGAGGAAAAGCTCAATGAAACTGTTAGTACCCCCTCAAAAACCATCCACGAGTTCTTCTATATCAACAGAAGAACAGAATAGCAATTTGTTCAGCCCTCATGTGTTTAAATCTTGATTATCTAAGCCGTTCCTAGAAACCCAATCACTTCTTTTCAAACACAAGTTGAGCATCCCTAATCCAAAAATTCAAAATCAGAAATGCTTCCAGGATATGAAACTTTTTGAGCACTGACACAACTACAAATGGAAAATTCTACATTATATATAAAAATACTGCAAAATTCCGAAAAAAATCTGAAATCCAAAACTCTTCAGGTTCCAGGCATTTTGGATAAGGGATACCAACCTGTACTGGCCTTTTTAGATTCATATGCTGTATTACGGATGGCTATAGAACAGTCCTGATCAATGAGGTACAAGTGAAAGTCCTCTGGGGCTTTCTAATATAGTCCCTACATCAGTCTGTCAATAGATAGATAGATAGATAGATAGATAGATAGATAGATAGATAGATAATTGATTGATAAATGATAGAATTATCATAGGGCACTTGCTTTATGTATCTCCACTCTCACCCTTTCTGCCAAGGAATATGGCCATGTTGCTAGGAACTGTGCCAACTACTTCATGGCCCTGAGGTAGGCAGGCCAAGAGTCAAATACCAATATACTGTGAATGACTAGGCAGCAGATAGAACAAGCCTTGTTCATTAATGTCATCACTGAGCTATAGATTCCACCCTGGATGTTCACCCTCTGAGAATTCTTTACATAACACTTATTCACATAGGGCACATTTGCAGAACTCAGAAAACTCCCAACTTCCAGAGTCAAGATACTATTGTAACTAAATAACTCCCTACTCCCATCTGATGAAGAAAAAAAAGAAACGTCGGTTTGAGAAACAGTATGTCAAAGAAAGCCAGAAAAGCACTCACAAAGCCAGCTTTCCCCCCAGAACTTGGCCCATCCTGCAGAGTTTGGAGGTGCATCGAGGAGACACTTAGAGGTACTTATGGGGAGGGTTATGCACAGGGCTTATCTGCTGTGAGGCAGGCAGGTGGAGTCTCGGGAGGATGAGGGACTGGGAGGAGAGGTAAGTGTTTTCCTGCAGGGATTCCTGTGACACTGTTTGAACCTGATTTTGTCTACACAGAACTGAAGTAGAAGAAAGTGTCCCACTTAATCTCAGGGCACTGGTTCTGTATGCTCCGCCTATCCCACCCCCAGGATGGTCCAGTTAGTAAACCACTTTCCTGGGTATCTCCTTTCACTTCTTCTCAAACCCCTCCCAATCTCCTACTCATTTCTGACAACAGTTTTGTAAAATGCAGGAAAAGCAATGAACTTTCAAAGTATGTTTAGAAAAAGGAAACCAAAAATATTAGTAATAAAATGGATGAGCAAGAGCAAGTGCAGGCCTGGTGTTGTACCACCAGCAAAGAGGAACTGAACAAATGCATGGAATCAGCTTGCTCACTTTCCTAAAACTATTACCATACCTTCATTTTAACCATTGTACAAGAATACATCTCCCTTCATCATGCACTTTCATCATGGATTATGGAAGTTTAAAACACTATTTCATTTATTTGTGCATTATACTAGCCCAAGAAATACACAAATGATTTATGACTTCTGAAATTTCTTGGGATTTTTTTGCTTTTGATAATTGAATCCAGATTGGGGTTTTAAAATATTTTTTTCATACATGTATTTCTGAAGTTTTAAAATCCAAGTTCAGGTCAAATGAAGCAAGAAAAAGAGGAGAAATCAGTATTGCAGAATAAGAAGAAAAAGAAACCAGACAAGAATGCCCACTATCACCCCTCCTGTTCAGTATAGTTCTGGAAACATTAGCCACAGCAATTAGAAAAGAGAAAGAAATAAAAGGAATAAAGATAGGAAAGGAAGA
>NW_004624866.1:390588-409140 GCF_000247695.1 Heterocephalus glaber
CATGTTTATAGCAGCACAATGTGTAATAGCTAAAGTTTGGAAACAGCCCAAGTGCCCATCAACTGGAAACTGGATAAAGAAGATGTGGTTTTTTAATAAAATGGAGTACTACTCAGCCATAAAAAATGAGAAACTAGAGACATTTATAGCTAAATAGATGCATATTGAGGCCATACTCTCAAGTGAAATAAATAGAACACATATGTGTAAACACCGAATAGTTTCTGTAGTGTGAGAAACTGAAAGTGTAAATAAGGATTAAAGTGATTAAAATGAATAATTGATAATTTGAAATAGGGAGAAAAGGTCAAAAAGGGTAGGGGAAGTGGGAGGGGAAGAGGAAAGGAAAGAAGGGAAAGGAAAAATTATGAGAAAAGGAAAAAAATGGAAACAAAATCTTTGTAAATAGGGAAGGGAGCACAAGGAATGGGGAAAAAATAAGAACTAAGATACATCATGTATGGGTACAAGCACCCAATGATAAATGTAAATGCATTTTATACCTAAAATGTACCAATAAAAGAATTTAAGCAAAAAAAAAAAAGAAGAAGAAAAAGAAATAAAATTTTTAACTAGAGGTCATCAGAGAGGTTTCCTCATTCTGCAACCTTCCCTACTAAGCCAAGGAACAGAGAAATTAGTTTTATGCCAACACAAAAATCTGTATTTCTGAAATTTCTCACCAGTGCTTTTCTCAAGGGACTCATCATTTTAATTTCAACATAAATTTGTCAGACTGGAAGGTGGGAGAATTTTAATCATAAATTATTCACATAGAAACACATTAAGACCTTGCCACAAAAAATATATATGACTTGAAACACATAAAAATATTGCTTTTCATATTTTCTAGTTCTTTGATTTGTATCTTCAAAGATTTGTCTGAGTCTACCAGTTAGGCTTATAATAGATGCATGGACTGAAAAAGCTTTGAGAAATCTTCTAAAACATGATCATGTCATTCCTCATTGGACTTTCCAACCAGAACTGACAATTATTTGACAAAATACCACCCATATTTACCAATTCTCTGATAGTTTGTTCATTTAATCAGAAAAGGTCTCATGGGTCCAGATCAATCCCCCACCCCATACTCAACACGGAGCCCAAAAGGTGGGAAGAGAGATCTCAAGGATACTCTGAGGCTTCAAATACTTCCTGTCACTCTGCTTTCCCCTGACCCTGGTTCTCACCTGTCTCCATCTTTCATCCCATAGTGACGCCATTGATTTCCATCTCTGTAGTGCCTATAGACATAAACTCCAGTTTGTTCCGAACATCAGACTGTCGTCTGGACATGCTTTCAGAGCTCCCTTGGTCCTACTTTTCAGTTATGAGCTAATCCCGCTTACTTAACCTCCCCTATATTCTAGTCCTGCTGGCCCAGGTCAAATCCTTTGAACCTAGAGGAGGACTGAACATTGGCAAAAAAGAGCTCTGTCAGCTTTGCTGACCGGCAAGCAAAGGGAAACAAATGGAGAATGTGCTTGATTTGGCTTTGATATACTGTGTGTTTGAAAACCCTAATTTGAAAAAATTTTATATCCTTGGAAATATCACTGCTACAGGAGTTAGAAGATCTCTAAAAAGCAGGATAATCCTCATCAAGGTAGCTCGGTTTTCTAAAGTGTATGATCAAAATATTTGGATCACTCCATCCCTAAATTCCCTTCCAGATCTAAGATTCCAAGGTTCGTTGAAGTGAGAGTTTCAGAAAGAACAGGAACATAAATTTTATAATAATAAATATTTCTTCAACAACACAGGAAGACTGAAGAGCCCAGGCGGTAGCTCCAAGCCAGTGAAAGCTAGGATAGCTAAATTCTCTTCTATTCTCCCATCTCTCCTAAAAACCTAAGATGTGGTTCTAGGTAAGCTGACTAGCAACCCAAAGGAAATCAAAACATATATTTATAAGATTCTAAAACTCATCCATTTCCTCTGATCAGTGAATGTTAAAGCATGATAAGCAAGGTGGATTTGTAGTATTAGAATCTAATTAAAGTTTCAGAGACTTTGTTACTGTTATGTTTTGGATCTACATCGTCCCACAAAAATTTCATGTATTTAAACATTGATTGGATCATGAGGGTGTTATATTCATCAGTGGATTCATCTATTGATGAGTTCAGTAGCTAAATGTGCTTCTAGGAGGTGGGGCCTGGTTAGAGGTGGGTCACTGGCGGTGTGACCTGGAAGCATGTGTTCATGTCCCCAGCTCCAGTCTTCTCTCTCTCTGCTTCCTGGCTGCCACACATTAAGTACATTTTCCTCCACCATGCCCCTCAGCCATTCTCTTTCTGCCTTGGAGTCTGCCAACCATGGGCTGAAACTTCTGAAACTGTTAGCCGAAATAAACCTCTCCTTTAAATCGTGGGTGTAGGGTATATTGTCCTAGTGATGAGACCTAAATAAAGACAGTCACTTTCTTGTCACTGGGACAAAGTACTCAACACCTACAACTTAAAGAAGACGTTTATTTGGCTTACAGTTTCCTATGGATTCAGTCCAGAGTCAGTTGGCTCCAAGGCAGAAACAACATGGTGGAAGGGCCTGGCAGAGAATCACTGCTCACCCCATGGAATCAGGAAGCAGAGTGAGAAGGGAGGAACTGGGGACAAGAATACGCTCTTCCAGATCGTTCTCCTGGCTACCTGTCTTTTCCAATCAGGCCCCATGTCTGAATATGTAGGATTTGGGGGGACCTTTTAAATCTAAACCGTAATGCTTTGGTTCCAAGATATGTGATGATTAATTTTATTTGTCATCTTGTTTGGGCTGAGGATTACCCAGATAGTTAGTAAAACATTATTTCTGTGCCTGTGAGGATGTGTCTGGGAAGATTAGCATTTGAATTGGTAGACTGAAGAAAGGAAATTATCCTCACCAGTGTAAGCAAGCATCATCCAATCTATTCAAAACACAGAACAAAAAGTGGAGGAGTGGTAAATCTATTGATATTTTGTTTTTGTTTTTTGAGACAGGGTCTCACTATGCAGTTCGAGCTGACCCTGAACTCACTATGTAGCCCAGGCTGGCCTCGATCATTTTGTTTTTGCCAGGATATCCATCTTCTCCTGACCTTGTACATCAGGCTCCTGCTTCCCAATCTTTCAGGCTCAGGCTGAATTAGACCACGAGATATTCTGTTTCTCCAGCCTGCAGATGGCATTTCGTGGTACATCTTTGTTGACTTTCATGATCACATGACCCAATTCCCGTAATACATATTATGGCAATAAACAACTCCCTAGGTTAGATTCAGATACAGTTCAAATACAGCAGACTCCGCCCAAAAAAATGTATACACTCATCAGACAAAGAAAAGCTTGTATAAATATTTTGATACTGAATTTATTGAGACATCATGAGATTAATACATGCTACCTTTGGGCTCTACAGTTACAAGAGGTATTCAAAGTGGTGGCTATTATTTTCCAGACATTTATTAGTACGGCGAACTGCTGCTTGGGTAACCTTGGTCCCTGAGATGGCTGCACGTGCATTTTCAATTTCTTCCCTAAGGGCCGGCAGTGTAGTGGGTTTTCTACGATGTATGACATCCTCTAGGGTCTGCCATATGAGGTGCCATATACCACCCATTGAGAAACGTCATACTATTTTCCTTTCCCTGAAGCGTGTATACATTTTTTGGTGGAAAACATATACAAATGTCTGGATTTATCCTGCCAAAGTAAGCAGAACATCAAGACTCAGCCTTGACAAATCTGCCCTTCAATGCCCTGGTGTACCAGTCTTTTTCTGTTGCTATAACAAAATGCCTAAGCATGTATACTTTGTAAATAAAAAGAGTTTATTATCTCCCTGTTTTGAAGTCTGAGATCTGTGGTCCCATTAGTTCCGTCATTGGTGAAGTCTTCGTGATAGAGGGCATCACAATGGCTAGTGCATTTCACCATTTTTAGTGAAACAACAGGCCAAAGAGATTCAGGGTCCAAATTTGCTCTTTTTATAACTGACTTTCACAGGAACTAACTGAATCCCATGAGAAGTACGTTAATTCCTTCCAAAGGGAGCATCCTCAGTGATCTTATCATATCACACTAGGTCTTACATCTTAAAGATTCCATTACCTCTCAACAGTGCCACACTGAGAACCAAGCTCCCAGCAAATGAGCCCCTGAGAGTACATTCAAACCATATAGCACCTGGCTTACCCATTCAATTTCTGCTGCTCTTCAGACACATTTCCCAGAACCTTATTCTTACCCAACTATCAACTAGTCTCCCTAGAGACAGACAATGGCTTTTGTCTGATAGTAGTTTATAGTATTTCTTTTTGCAGGTGTATTTGCATATATTTGAACACTTCAGACTATCAGCTTTAGGATTAAGAAACTAATTAAGAGGGGAAGGACAAAGGTGAAAAATAGGAAAGTTTTTGGTGGAAAATTTCCAACTGTCTGGCCCCTTTGCCAAAACCCAAGGGAGAGTTGCAAACAGATATCAAGGAATTTGCACCAAAACTTGTCAGCTGCTGAGCTTTTAGACTTCTTTCAGACATAAGTGACAAAAACATAATTCAAATCACCTTGAGCATATCTGAGACTTTGCTGGCTTATAATCTTCAAGAAAGGGAAGAGCAATAAAACATAGAACGGTCAGGGAAACTGCTGAACCTCTGAATTTACAAAGATGGAGAATTCAAGCACACACTGAGCTTTCACGCTCCTCTTCTTTTTTGTCTCTCTGCCTATGAGCTTCACTCCCTCTCTCTGTCGCTTGGCATTCTTCCAATGAAAGGATACACGCCCTTGGATAGTTGCTAAGTTAAATCTACAAGACATCTTGAAGACTCAATCCCAAGAAAGGGGTTGCCCTTATTCACTGTCTGGCTTTCAGTCTGCCCAAGAACCAAGCTTAAATCAGCCCCTTGGACACAGCAATTAGGGCCCAGAGAGGGCTGCCAGGATTGGCTGTTTCCAGGGACACCTGTCAGATAATGCCTGGGAGTGAATACATGATAAGGAACTCTAGAGTTCATCCCTGTGTGCACTATGAGGCGAATGGCTGAGGGGAGGGTGTTCTTAGTTAAGGGATTCGGGTGCCAGGTATCTTGCACATCTGGGCTCAGCAGTGCTATTTAAGCCTCAATGTCTCACAGTGGCAGAATATGTTCATTCCTTCTACATGGAATATCCTGTGGTTTAACTCATTGGGAATGCTAAAGAACCTAGACTTCTTGAATAGAATGGTTGTAATTTAGGGGCAGCAGCAAAATAATATTGAGGTAAAGGAATTAGTAGATACTACATATTATATCAATATCCTGGGATCCACACCTACCAGATATTCTCTGGGAACTCCCAGAGTTACTGAAAAGTGGAGGAAAAGAGATTTTTGCTGGAGACTGGAGTTTCTACAATAGTAGTTGGGTGCTGTGGCCAGTAAAATAAGAAGTGTTGCTGTTGGTGTGGAATCCAAGGAGAGCTAAGAGTTGAGGCTCTGGAGCTAGACTGCCCAGGTTCAAATTCTTGCTCCACTACTTCAGAGCTAAGAGGCTCTGAACAACTGGACAAGTGAGTAATGCCCCAGTATTCTGTAAAATGGGAATAACAGCAATACTTACCACATAGAACTGTTTTGAGTACTAAGTGAATTAATATATATGTAAGAACATTTAAAATTGTATTTCCCAGACAAGTATAAATGGAGGCCTCATGAAAATGAGCATGTACCTAGACCCAAAGAAAGTAATTCCTGGTGGTGAAATTTCACATATCAGTAAGATATTTCAGGGCAAAGGGTTATGCCTAATACCCCTCACTCTATCCACCATGTAGACATCTACCCTCTTCAGTTGTGTATTCACTGTGCCAGACGGGAAAGGGCTATTTCCAACATATATTCTATTCTTAATACATCACATAAGAGTCAGGTCACAAGTAGCTTTACGATAGTTTAAAATTCTATGGCCCTGACCTTAAATCAAATTCCTTAGAAACGAAGTATGTAAATAGGGAAGGGTTTAGGGGTGAAGGGCTCACAGGAAATGGGGGAAAAATGAGAACCAAGATACATCATGTACACAAGCACCCAAAGATAAATGTAAATGTATTGTATACCTAAAATGTACCAATGAAAGAATTTAAGAAAAAAAATCAAATTCCTTATTTATGCTCCACCATCACTGATTCTAGACTGTAAAACATGAAACTTTAGCATCACTATGACTAACAGGGGAAGGGTGAGAGAGGAGAGAGAACTCCTGAGAGAACTGAGGAATGTCTTAAAAGGTCCATGGGAAGAGACAGGAAACAAATGGGAAGGGAGCACATCTGTACAGACAGGTCCAGACTGTGTCAGAGATGAATGGTAACACCCAGCACAAGATCAAGGCAAACAAATCCATCCCCGGCCACCTACCATGGCTCCAAAACAGAAGGAAAATGTAAGACAACCAGGTTAACCCAGGGCATCCAGGACCAAAAGGTGGCAACCTGCATGCAGCTGACCTGCGCGTTTCTACCTGAAGCCAGAGAAATGGCAACTATGTGCAAAATGGAAAAGTAGACTCCTTTAAACTGTTGTTTGAAGATAACCATTGGTTGGGAAGGCTGTGAGGGTTTTTTTCCTTTTTCCTTTCTCTGTCTCTCTTTAAAGGAAGTTGCTAAACTTGTTACTGGAAAGAGTCTGATTCCTTAGATTGTTCCATATGCCCAAATCTGACAGTTACACTGGCACACTTTGATTCCCCATTTCAGAAACGCATGTGGAGACGCAACTGAGTGACTTCCATGTCACATCCTGTTCTCTCAACCCAGGTTTGACATTTGCAGAGGACTTTTCCAAAGGAATAAACTGAGCACAGATAGAACTCAGTCTTTTTGCTTTAAGCCATCTCTTGCTTTAACATATTCTTCATCAAAAATGCACTAGAAAACACTGTCTAGTGCGTAGAGAAGGTGTAATTTTTCAGTTTCTCACTGAGATGCAGGTTGACAAATAGGTTAATTTTAACTTCACAGATTGCAAGGTGTGTGAATAGAAAAGCTATATCAAGAACAAAATAGAGCTGAGAAGAAAGAGCTGCTCTGAACCACCAAACTGTTTCATCCTTAAGGTCATAAAGGGCTTTGGGACTGCTACATTAACTACTGAAGCAGCATGAGGTTGCAGAGCCTCAACAGGAAATGTCCCTTTAATTCTCATCAGAATAAAGAAGCATGTGAAACATGAAAGGAAGAAAGGGATACCCAAATTGTTCATGGATAAGAATTATAGTTAACCTTTACTGAGTACTTACCGCGTGCCAGGCCGTTCGTTGGCTGAGAGTGTAACATGAATTATTTTATGTAATCCTTACAAAAATACTAGTAAAGGGACAGTTCAGTCTGTTTTATGCACAGGGATCAGGAAAACTAAGCAATTGTCTGAAACCACATAGCTTGTGGGTGGTAGATTTGTACCTAGGTCTCTAACTTCAGAACCCATATTTCAGTTCTCTACTTTGGCCTGTGCCATAAACACAGTGACAAGACTATCAACCCTCAGTTGCCTAAGGCCCTTTACACAATTTTTGGACACTCCTACTTCTTACCACTTTCCTTACAGTACACATTTATTTCATTCTTCTTCAGAACAGTAAGCATGCAGGGGCCAAGGGCAAGTAAAAGAAGAGAAACAAAGCAGTGTATTTGACCTACACTGATACCAAACCCAAGAAGGAAGTAAAACTAAAGAGTAGAGTGAGATTTAAGGATTATCTGCATGTTTCAGTTATCAAAGTATCCACTGTTCTTCATAAACCTACATAATCAAGTTGGCTCCAAAGCAGTTTTGTTTGCTTTGCCCTTTTACCCACCTAATTAGCCTAGACAAAGACTTTGCTTCTGATTTTAGATGAACAAAGTCATTCTCCATGAAACATAACTGGTTCTACAAGTAATATAACCGCAAGGTCCCACCCTTAGATTAAACATAATTTAGAGCCAGTAATGAACAAGATCATTAAGTCATTTTAAGGCCTCTTACTTCTGCTGACTTTTAAGCCAAGTTGTGTTTATTCATTTTCTAATGCCAGAAAAGTCCAAAGATGGATATTATGCTCACCTTAATAATGAGTGAATCTTAAAGGGTTTAGCTTATGAGTGACTTGGATTAATAGTTAAGCAATTCCCTCAGTTTTTACTCTAGTCTTAGAGTTAGAAAATGCACAAAAATGCAGTCAAACAAATGTTCTCAATAATAATATATTGAGTTAAATAAAGCTTTATTAAGCATTTTGCTAAAATCTGATTAATATACTTGGGATGTTAATTACTGCCCTGGGGAATTAAAACAGAATGCTCTTTCTGTTTAATTGGAAGCAAAGCAGACAAAGTTAGGGCAGCATAGTACTGAAGTTTTGTAACCTTGTACATTAAATAGCTCTCCTTGGATGAAGTCACAGTTACCTGAGTACCTTGGAAAAGAGAGCTCTCTTTTAAATCTTTTTGACATTCATCCCTTGAATGAAGTATGTCTATTCCTGTAGGTCACAATAGTCGTTGATTGATAAATGGACATGGCAGAAATTGTTGATTAAAACCCATATTTTTCACTTCTTGGGATCCCAGGTAGACTATATTTCCCATCTTCCCCTGCAATTAGATTGGCCTTGGAGTCAGTGGAATGTGAGCCAAGGTGATGCGTGCTACTCCCACATCTGGTTCATAAGCCCCTTTCATATATGACCCTCTATCCTCTTTTCTCTGTCAGCCATATGTCTCTGGAAGCCACATGAAGATGGCAAAGCTTCCATCCCTCTGAATCCCTAAATGACTTCATGAGAGGGAATCGCTCTGCTGGCCTGTTCTCTTGTCCACTTTTTGTTTGTTTGTTTTAGTTTTTGTTTTTTGGTACTGGGGATCGAACTCAGGTCCTTGTGCTTTTGAGGCAGGCTCTGGAACCACTGAGCTAAATCCCTGGCAGTTCTCTTGTCCTTACCATCTGTCATGTTAGTAATAAATAAATTTCGGTTACATTTTTACCATAATATATTTTGAGGTCTATTCTCATGGTAGTTGTCCAATCCTAACAGATGTATTTTTCAGCCAAAAATGAGCCTTAAACGTATCAAATTCCCTTCACCTTGATTGAAAGGAACACCTATCTGTTTAGAATGGCTCACAAGTGAATCTCTGATAAGTCATATAGTAATTATTTGAATAAGATTACACAAATTATGCATCACTTCTTACCTCAGTTGCAGGCATACAATGAGATTTTAGTTTTTGGAACAATGTGAAGACCAACTAAAAAATAATGTGCATACCATATGACATACATGTTGTTTTCTTCGATATTCCATATAATACTCTCTGAAGTATTCTTTAAAAAGTAATTTCAAAACTTTTAAAAAATTTTAATCTGCATAAACAACATGTGTAATATATCTGTTGAGGCATGCAAATTATTTTTCACATAGGAGAACGCCAACAACCTCCTTCCATCCTCATTACTGAAGAGCCAGCATCTTAAGGAAGTTATTCAGTTCCTTGGTTTCTGATTTCATCTATTGCTGGACTAGGAAATCAGAATAGGGGCCATGCCAAAGAGCAATCCTAGAAAGTGAAGAGCAAGATTAGGAGGAAGACAGAAAAAAAAAGTGTGAAGGGGAGGAATGAAGGTCCAAGCTAAGAAGCAAAGAGAAGAAAGCACTATGGTCAACAAACCAGGAAGATGGAGTTGTGAGCAGGAAAACAGGAGGGTGCTGGGTAGTTCCTTATGCGGTGATTAAGTGACTGAAGGGGGGGTGAGTCAGTGCAAAATCCCCTCTTAGGCTGCTTTCAGTAGCTCAGTAATGTAATCAATGTATTAGATTCTATTGACTTATAAATTATGAGTTCAGAATATCTTTCCTTTTAAGGCTTAAATCACAATGGTGCTCCCCACCAATCAAGATCTCAGCCTCCATGCCCAGCCTCTGTAATATGTCCCCCTCCTGCAAAGGAGCAATCTAAAGAATTGTCCACTAGTCATGAGCTAGTCTCTTCCATGAATGATGGCAATGCTTCTGCGGCAAGAGCCTCTTGGTTGCTCTTCTTAGCACATCTGTGTGCTACATGTCGCCAACTGGCTCACAAGAGGGAAGCTAGGGAAGTAAAATGAAAAGGCCAAATGAATAAGCTGGTATGGACTTCCACCTGTCCTCTCATTCAAGTTCTGCTCATGTTAAACAATGGCCAAACTGAGTAACTCTCGGATGGTAAATTCTCTCCACGCTTCAGTTCTTCCTGTTTCCTCTAATCTTGATTTCTTTGCAAACATGTCTTGAAAGCAAAAGAAATCTGATCTCAAAATGGATTCCTGTTCTGGTTTTTGAGGTCTGCCAATAATTTGTACCATCTAAGGGCATCAGAAGCAACTATTTTGACCATAACCAGATGGCTACACCTTCCCAAATTATCTGTGTCTTCAGTTTAACATTTTTTTCACTTGTTTTATGGAACTTTTGTGAGTCTATTGGTATCTTTTATTTCAGCAACAAAAATTCCCCTAGGAACATCTTTTCAGCCTCCTCCTCAGCTTTTTCCTAATAGTTTAAGTTGTGAGGTTCAACTATGAATTGAGTAATTTTCTAAAGCTGTGAAGAAATATCAGTAACTTCCTAGTAGGGCCTGCTAATTTACAGATGAATTAGTCTGATTCCAGAGTCTCCATATCTCAACATATACCCCCTCCCCGCTACCAAAAAATGAAAAACAAAATCAATTTTTAACCATATACTACATGACATATAGATGTAAATACACACATATCTATAAAGTTGTATTGCGTAAATTTTATATATGGCTATAGATGTAGATAGATGTAGCTATGTAGATAGAGAGATAAGTAGATAGGTAGACAAGCACACAGATACAGCTGTAGAACATTAGGGATGTAAGGTTATACTAAAACCTGAATTTCATCCAAAAGTGGGAATTTGGGAAGAAGATAATCAAGTCTTTGGACTTATTGCAATAAAACAAGTAATAACTAGGCCTGTTAATAAGAATTAGTGTGATTAGGAGAGGATTCAAATGGAAGCAATGGAAAAGCATAATTATTAGTAGTACTGTTGGACAGAAACTCATGTGATTATTCTCTCTCTCACTCTCCCCCTCTCTCCCTCTCCTGTCTCCCGCTCATCTCCCTCACTCTTTCTTTCCCCGCATACACCCCAACCATGCTCCTTTTTAGAATGACAAGTTTGATGCTTATCTTTTCCTCTCAAAGTAAATGGTGTAGCTGTGGATTTATACAGAAAAGAAGAAAGAGAAACTCAATTCAATGTGTTAGGAACAGTTTGAAATTGAGACATAGGAACAGGACTTACAAGAGTTAAAGACGAAAAGAAGGTGTGCCTGAGGAGCACAAGTGGTTTCTCAGAAATAGTGTGGGAGAAACTTGAGTAGTTGTAGGGAGGGGACCATTGATGGAGAAATTCTGAAGCCAGGCTGGCAAGAGTGGCCCAGATCCAGATGTTAATACGAAATCACAGGAAGTTCTTGAGTAGGAAAGTGACATGACAAAAATGCTGTTTAACAAGATTAATTGGGCACAAAATTCAGAATGTTTAGTTAGAGTTGAGAGAGACTGGGGGCAAGGATCACATACAGCTGTGTCTTGAAACAAGTGAGAGAACAAAGGAAGAAAACCTCTCTGTGAAAACAAAAATGAACACATGCACCGCTGATGAGATAAGGAGGATAATGGAACTAGGAGTCAAAGATTCCCTCACATTTGCACTTTTTATCATATGAAGAAGGCCCTCTTAAACATTTAACACATGGAAATCATGTAGTTCTGTTTTTTGGTTTGGGGGGGTGGTACCGGGGATCGAACTCAGGTCCTTGCGCTTGCGCAGCAGGCGGTGGAAACACTGAGCTAAATCCCGGGCCCAATCATGTAGTTATTTAATAATAAAATGAGAGCTAATGACCCATTTTTCATTTCAGTTTATTTGAAGTGGTCACATGAGTTTCCATCAGGAAAACGGGGTGTAAGTTTGGTTTGGAAAGTATTGCGTCTCTGCTCCACCCCACTGTCACCCTCCTATGGCCACCTCACCATTGCTTCTGTAAAAACTCAGTCTCGAACATGACAATTCAGTCCTTGGATAGCCTGGCCACACTACATGTTTTGTGAGCCTGGAACTCAATACATCCTCTCACACGTTGTTATGTTTTATACCTAGGCATCCCCCAAATGCCTCATGTGCTCAGAAGCAGGGCTTTTGGAACCTGCTTAAACCATTGGGGCTGCATGGCTAACTTGCTACGGGGAGACAGGCCTGGTTGGAGTGGGTCACTGGGGGCATGACCGGGAAGGGATCCTCCCTTCACTGCCTGCCTCCCAGCTGCCATGACATCTTATGACCTGACATGCTTGCTTATCCCTCCTAGCCCTTTTCCATTCCCTGCCTTCCCTATAGAAAAGAAACCAACCAGACTCCTAGGGCCAGCATCTGCACATGCTGCCCATTTACTAGACTGAAGAGAGGAGGAGGTGACTGTTAACCCCTCTGGGGTTTGGAGAAGCCATTAGTCTCTGAAGAAAAAAATTTTAACTTTTAAAATTGCATTTTGCCCCACCAGTTAGATTACTATTATTCCATTTTACAGATGGAAAAACTGAGGGTTAGTGAAAAGAAGTAGCATGTTTGGGAAAAGGCAATCCGATCTGAGATGGAATCCAGGAGGTCTGATTTCTGAGCTTATTTTGTGAGCACTCAGACATCAGAGGATTTGGAATCAGAAATTGGCTGATGTTTCTCCATGTTTGTTCTTAATTTATTCTTCTTAATGAAGAACTATTTATTCTGTGTTCCAGGGATAGCAAGGACTCAGTAAATGTTCACTGAAATGAGGTTAATTAATTGATAGGTATCTAACGTGAAAATTAAGAAAAATGGATCAAGAGTAAAGGAATCATGAAAGAGAAATATTAACTAATTTTCACCACTACAAAGGAGAAAGAAGGATGGCAACAGTACTTCTACTTAGAGCTGAAGATAAAATTACGTCTAGTCTGATCTCTCCCAAGTCTCACTTCCTTTCAATCAGATTGAAATGAGGCCCTTTTTGCAACATTTTCTCAGAACATTTCCAAGTATTACTTCTCATTATTCTTATATTATTCCATTTCCATTTTAAGCATACAGTGTAAAGGCTTGAAAACAATGAAACATGCAAATAAGGAAGCTGAAAGTGTTCTTTGAAAAGTTAAGTGATGAAAAGTAATGGCACTCAAGTTCTTTAAATGCAATACATTATCTGTTAAATCGACTTTTCTGTGCCTTTTCTACCTTCCCCTGCTTTTGTTACGTTCTGCTTTCAAGTTAAAAAATCTGCACTAGCATTTTTGTAGGGAAAAGTAACTTTTAGAGTTTGAATTATTTATTTTTAATTTTATAAATATAATATCTTTCTTGAAGAAAAAAGTTTAACTTGGGTACATAATTCTATGACAATTCTCTATCACTGCTATTATATAAGTAATAAAGATTCATATACTACTGGATATTCTTAAGATGTTGGGGCTATCATGAGGGTCAAAGCCTTTCATTCTTTTGAGGCCAGACCTAGTAACCTCCACTCCACTAAGGATGATTTTAACTAATTCAATCAACTCATGGTCATTGAGGTTTCATAGTGAAGAATGACATTCGGTAATTTCTATTTAAATAATGTTACTTTGCAATCATCTTTAATAATCTGAAAGCTCTGAGAAGGAAATGTACCATTTCTACTTTATTCACCTATCTTTTTATTTTTTAGATTGCGACCTTTTTATTTTTATTAGTACATGTTTGCAGTATGTAATGATTAGATTTACTGTGGGGAGTTGGTACATGTATATAACACATCTTAATTCTTTTTTCTTCACCTTCCACTCCATTCCTTTCATCTCTTGTTCACCAACACTTTTGCAAAAGATATCTCTCCCTGTTTCCTATTATCTGTCTTTTATTTTTCTCTATAACTTACTTATTTTTTTGATTTCTCACATAAAATCTTGCGTGTCTGCTTTATTTCACTTAAAATTATAGTTTAAAGGTGCATTCATTTTCCTACAAATGGCTCAAGTTTATCATTCTTTATGTCAGAGTAGTACTTCATTTGTGAATAAATAGCACATTTTTTACTCTCACTTGATTTTGTTTCTGCCAGCATGAAATTTATTTATTTTTAAATATGTTATTAACCTAGTTGCAAGACAGATCATTCCAGTTCTATCTGTATGACCTAGAGTTCAGTATGCCTTTTTGCCCTCACATTTTTGTTTTCCTGGTTACTTTGTTCAGCTTTCTCACTGTTTTGGGAGTCTGCTTTTGAGCTCAAAGTCTCATCTTTCCTTTTTCTCTTGATGGCCTTTCATCTCTGGGTATCCTCAGTGCATCACATTCTCAGGGCCTTGTTTCATCCAAGTCCACCTTTCTGCCACATTTGGCTGCCATTTTGGTTCATCCTGTGGGGTAGCCATATGGTTCTGCCATGTTTGTCAGCCTTTTTTTCTTTTTTTGGTCTTGTGGATAAGTCAGATGGTTCCACCATATTTGTTCACCTTTTTTTTTTTCAACTGACCTTATGGACTCCAGGAAATCTCACCCTTATAAATAAGAGCTAACCCTCTACTTTTAGGAAACATATGGACCTCTTTCTGGCTTCTCTTCTGAATCAGGTTAGATCCCCTCCTTGTTTCTTCTAACAGAAATTCAAGTGATTTCAAAACATGTGCCTGAAGGCCTGAGTGAAACAAAGGAATCTGCCAGTAAAGATCAGCTCAGGCAGCTGAAAGTCAAAATAGAGCTATCTTTGTACTTAAAACTTTTTCTCACAAATGTTAAAAAGAAGTTTCTGTCTTAAAGTAACTACCCAACTTTTTATTATTGGGAGAAATATAAGGGATACTGTTACTCAAGTGGCCAAGGGAGCTCACAGAAAGCTCAACTCTGATCTCTTAAGAGTTCAGAGTTACTGCTTTTAAGGGAGTTTACTCCCTTACTCTAAGGGAGTTTACAGAGTTTACTACTTCTAAGGGAGTCCCAGGGGAGCTCCATCCTGATCTCTTGTGCACAAGTGGCTAGTGGAGCCACCAAAGAGATCTACCCTGATGTAAAGGAGCTCCTCAGGAGGGCTCCACTCTAAGGACCTCCCTAATAGACTCTACCTTTTTCCCTAAGGAGTCAGTGGGCCACACTGTGGAGAGTCCTAAGGCAAGAGAGCCCCAGGGAACTCTACTCTTCTAGGAAAGCACCACTGCCACCCCAGCTTCAAGCAGAGACATCTGCTTAGTAGTACTTAAGTCTCACAAGAGACACTTTGTGCACTCAATGAGTCTCCTCTTTCTGCATGGGATGCCATTTTAAGGACCTCAGACCTAGTTTTCTCTCTTCATAGGCTCCAAGACACACCATGAGAAAAACCCTGCAGATCCTAGTGACCTTACCATAGGCTGTATCATTAAAAAATGGGAATAATTTGATGCTGAATGTAGCTAGTTAGAGCCCCAGGGGATCCATCTTTGTCTTTAACAATTTATCTTCTATTGAAATACTGTTTGGGTCTAGTGTGAACTAGGAAATGGCAAGAGACAGGTAAAGAATGGCAGTCTAAATTATGATAGTTTTTTTCAGTTAGATGGGAAATGTTCACTAGAATGTTCACAGGGCTAAGAAGAAAGCTTCTCCTGTGAACCTCTGGAAGACCTTAAGCTCCTCCTCAAAAACCAAGACACTAGTTCTCCTCTGAGTGCAGATAAGTAGATTCACTATAAATAGGCATTGGTACTCTATATAATATCCCCCTTTGCCATACTTTCTCCTCCATAGAAAACACGGAACTCTGACCTGCTCCTTCTCATATTTGGGCTCTAAAATTACTCCCCTCACAAGTTCACCAAGCTTTCTCTCATTTAACCGGTAACTCAACAGTCCTTCACAGATAGACACTAACTCCTTTCTTATTCTCTTCTTGGTTTCTTTTCAACCCAGATGGTGAGCCATAACACCCCAAGGTAGTTGAAGAGCATATAACTCCCAGTATGTAGGGCCTACAGCCTCTCTCAGCCAGAAGTAGCTATATGAGGACAGATGCCTCCATACCTTCAGCACTTCCATAAAGAATTATTGGGATTTATATCTCTCAGGACGAAATGAGGCAGGAGAATAGGGTGTGGCAAACTCGCTGAGCAAGTAGATGTGATCTGTCAATCACAGAGATCCAGGAAATTGTCAGAAAAAAACAGCTCCCACTCCCACCGCTCCTGGCCCAGAGGAAGAGGCTTCTGAGCTGCCACCCCACTGCTCCTGGCTTAGAGGAAGGGGTTCTGGGCCACTGTCCTGTCCCACTGATCCCGGCCCAGAGAAAGGGGCTTCTGAGCTGCGGTCCCACTGTTAATGGCCCAGAGGTAGGAGCTTCTGAGCTACCATCCCACTGCTCCTGGCGTAGAGGAAGGGGCTTTGGGGCCACTGTCCTATACCACTGATCCCAGACCAGAGAAAGGGGCTTCTGGGCCGCCAACTGTCCCTCCATTCCCAGCCCAGAGGTAGGGGTTTCTGAGCCTCTGTCCCACCTCTCCTAGTTCAGAGGAGGTGAAGGCACCCCACTGACCCCAGGTCAAAATGAGAAGACATGTAAATAAGTCTCAAAACCAGACTTCCAGATCACCTACAGCAACCCCAAAGAGAAATGAGATGGAACACTCTGATACTCAAAAACCTGGACCCACTGAACTGGCAACAAAAGAGGATCTGGAAAAAATGAAATCAGAAATAATTTCTCAGATAACAGGAGAAATTGTGCCCTTAGTGCAAGACATGATTAATAAATCTAGAGAGGAGCTGAGGAACATGATGGAATCCCAACATAGGAAACAAATGGAATCCATAAAACAGATGCAAATAGATTTCCAGGAGATCAAAAACTCAACTAAAAGTCTACACAGCAGAATGAGCCAATGTGAGGACAGAATTTCAGATATAAAAGATAAGATTGCAATTAGTGACTAGGAAAAGAAAAATTGCTTCAAAATGGTAAGGGAACACAAAAATTAATCCAGCAGCTGATAGATGATGCAAAGAAGAATAGCATAAGCCTGATTGGAGTCAATGCAGAAAGAGGAGCGAGTGCAGATGACATAAAAAAAAAATGTTCACAGAAGTAATGGCAGAAAACTTCCCAAGTGGGGGAAAGAGCTTGACATACAGATAAGTGAGGCATATAGGACTCCAAATAGCCTTGATCAAAAAAAATCTACAAATAGGCACATAATTGTTAAGATTCCAGAAACACAACAGAAGAACAAAGTTCTACAAGCAGTTAGAGAAAAGAAACAAATCACCTACAAAGGAAAGCCCATCAGAATCACAGCAGACTTCTCATCACAAACTCTCAAGCCAAGAAGAGCTTGGAGTGACATATTCCAAGCCCTAAAAGAAAACAGCCTCTGCAAAACTATCTTTCAAAATTCATGGAGAAATAAGATACTTTCAAGACAAAAAGCACCTTAGGAACTTCATAAATACCAAACCAGCACTCCAAAAAATTTTAGACAATATCCTAGGAACAGACAATGAAGATCACAACCCCAGGAGGCAAAGCAGAATGAACCCATCTGACATGACACGAAATTAAATGCAAAAGGGGAGAACCCAACAAAAAGAAAAAGTCATGGCAATGACAAGTCCATGAGTTTCAGTTATAACCATCAATGCTAACGGTCTCAAGTCACAAATCAAAAGAAATAGACTGGCAGAATGGGTCAAGAAGCAAAATCCAACAATATGCTGTACACAAGAAACACATTTAATTCAAAATGAAACACATAGACTGAAAGTTAAAGGGTAGAAAACAACACTCCATGCGATGGGAACCCAATAAAAAGCAGGAGTAGCTATCCTCTTTGCAAATCAAGTAACTTTCAAACCAACACTGATTTAAAAAGACAAGGAAGAACACTACAGTTTTGTAAAGGGAACAATCCATGAGGAAGAAATGACAATCATAAATATCTATGCACCAAATACTAGTGCATCCAACTATATAAAACAAACACTAATGGACATGAAAAGTCATATATGCACTAATACAATTATAATTATATTGAGGGACCTCAAAACCCCACTGTCACAAATAGACAGATCAACTAGACAAAAAATAAGTAATCAAATACTAGAACTCAATCGAACTCTTGAACAAATGAACTTAAGAGATGTTTATACAGTGTTCCAACCCACAAAATCAGAATACACACTCTTCTCAGCTGCACATGAATCATTTTCGAAAATAGACCACATACTCATGCATAGAACATGTTTAAGTAAGTGCAAAGGAATTAAAGTTATCCCCTGTATATCATCAAACCATAGTGCGATGAAATTGGAGATCCATAGCAATAGAAACTGCAAAAATTTCATAAACACGTGGAAATTGAACAACACACTTCTAAATAACCAATGACTCACAGAAGAAATTAAAGAAGGAATCAGTCAGTTCCTTCAATTAAATGCCAATGACAATACAACATATCGGAATCTATGGGACACAATGAAAGCAGTCTTAC
>NW_004624866.1:420378-445442 GCF_000247695.1 Heterocephalus glaber
CCAGATCCTCTTTTGTTGACTGTTCAGAGAGTCCAGATGGTTGAGTATCAGATTGTTCCATCTCGTTTCCCTTTGGGGTTGCTGTAGGTGATCCAAAAGTCTGTTTTTGAGGCTTGTTTATGTGTCTTCTCATTTCCACCAGGGCGGGGGGGGGGCCTCAGCTTCTCTGCCCTAGGAGTGTGGGATGGCTGTGGGGGAGCTTCCTTCTGGGTGCTGGGACCACCCCACTTTCTCTGCCCTAGGAGCCTCTTCTTTCTTTCTTTTCTGTTTATCTTGATCTTTCTCATTCATGGTGTTTGTTTGCTTCCTGCTTCCTGGCTATACCACTCAAGAAAAGGGGATTTAGAGACTGCTGAGGGTTCTGTTGCTGCTGCATAAGCCAATGTGTTTCATGGAAGAACTCTTTCATGACCAGGAAACTGAATAAGGAACTACATGTCCATGAGTGAAGCATAAACTGCAGGCTTATTATTTTTTATTAGTACATATTTGTAGTAAATAATGTTTACATTCCTTGTAGGGAATTGGTACATGTACATAATACATCTTAATTCTTTTTTTAAAATCCCCTTTTCCCTTCTCTGCTTCTCCCCTCCATCCATCTCCTGATCCTTTCTTTTTTTTTTTTTGTACATGTTAACTGCAGACTTCTTATGCAGTGAGGATTGGAAACCAACTCTAGGGCTGAAGACCCTGTCCATGGCTTGGCTCCGAAGCACAGAAGGGCTTCCCTCCTAGGCACCAGCACCCACACCAGAAGCCTCAATTCTCCTCTAAGGGTTAGTCCAATTATTTAAGACTTGAAGTTGCAGGATATTTTTCTGGAAATAAATGACTCTAGATTTCTAATAATAGGAACCAGTTCATACTAGTTTAGAAAAAAAAAGAAAAGGTATATGCTTTTAGTATATGTACCCCATCTCTTGTCAATTCTAAAATCCAAAATGCTCTAAAAACCAAGTGTTTTTTCCTAAGTTCGGGGTGACTCTTTAGGTGACAAACATAAACTGAATGACTGCAGCTATTTATTTATCTTCTTAGGGTAAATAGCATAGTATAAATCATGTAAATAATAGGTCTTTATTTATCTACTTAGTGTAAATAGTCAAAACTTTCACCATAGAAATGTGAAAGGGTTTGATGATAAGACGATGCTCTAGGCCTTTCTGGGATTTTATGATGATATATGAAATACAGATTCCTTCAAAATATCTTTCTTTCAAATAGCTTTCTCAAAATAAAAACTGCTAGGGCTGGGGATTTAGCTCAGTGGCACTGCACCTGCCTTGCAAGCACAAGGTCTTGAGTTCAATCCCTGGTACCAAAAAAACAAAACAAAACAAAAAACTGCTGATCAAAAGGTAAACTGAAGATAAAAATAAAACTGATTCCGATTTTTAAATATTTGTGTTTGTAGCTTCGTTGTTGAAGGTTTTTGTTAGTTGGTTTGGTTTTTTTTATTTATACCTATGAAGTTTAAAAAAAAACTCAAGCCTGAAATTTAGTCAAGATAATCCATTTGTATACAAAGAGGAAAGTGATTAATGATCCATAAATTTATTTGTTTTATCACTTGGAATTTATTACATTGAGTTTTCTTGCCCCCTTCCAGTTTTCTTTTATTCTAGAACCACTTTATCTCCCCTCCCCTGATACCCAACCAGGTGAAATCCAGGCCTCATACATGTTAGGTGAGTGCTCTGTAACTCACCTACATCCCAGTACTCCTGGGCCAGCTTTTGAAAGATCTGAATCTATTCCTCTTAACATATGTGTAATGGTGAGTTAAAGATGACTTAAAATTTATAGTGAAATACCATGGTGAAAAAATGTGAAAATGAAACTTTCATTTAGACCTAGTTCCTCACCCCAAAAATATTCATATTAGCCACACATAATTCACTGTTACCTCATTTGGGCAGAATCATTTTTCTAGTGGTATATGGAGTCATAAGGTGGAACTCCAATTAGCTTCCCTTTTCGTATAGTCCAATGATATTAATAATAAATCCAAGCAACATAGTTTGATTAAAAAACTAGAAACTATTATCAGACATAAATCACTTAATAAAAAAGTAATTTATAATGCACACCTTAATTAATAATTTACTTTCTAGGATAAAATTATCAAAAGTAATTATAATTAGAACATACTACTTTTTTAAGGAATCAAGATAATACTCATAAGCTAGGATGATGTTGAGTAACAAATTCAACTACTGTTATCACTTCTATCTGTCAAAAATTATGATTAATTTTTAATGGTTTTTTCAATAGAAGATTCTTTTGCTCATATTCCACTAATCTGGTAATTGTGACTTTGCAAATGGTAAAAACCTCTAAGTATAGTCTAGTATAATTCTATCTAAAAGAGATTTCTATTAATTTAAAAGGATTTAGGAAACGACAACCAAGAGGTTAAGGTTTGAATGTGTTTAAAATTATTTTAAATTAGGCCACATTGAGATCCTGACCTAGTCCCAATTTCTGATTAAAAAAGAGATTTCAGTGAAGGAGATTATACAAACAGCCTCCTCCCAAGCAATAACCTTATAAGAATAGGAACTTTATACACATTTTTCTTTATCATATCTTCAGCTTCTTACAGTGTCTCACAAAAATTTCACACTTAAAAATTACACTTTGAGGGGCCAGAGATTTAGCTCAGTGGTTCTGCTGCCTGCCTCGCAAGCGCAAGGTACTAAGTTTGATCCCAAGTACCAAAAAAATTGCACTTTGAGAAAGTGAAAGAATAAACAATTATAGGAAAAATATATGAATATAAACAGTTGGGGAGAGTGCTTACCATCTTAAGGAATAGATCAAATTCTTCTCTCATGAGGACAGGAGAAAAACTAAAAACTATTATCAGTTTCTAATTTGGGGGCAAGTGCTGCTGGCTAACAGTCTTAGGGATACACCACCCCCATCAAAGCTTGTGTTAACTAAAAAGACCCTCCTCACTCAAGATCACACTCTTCCCCTGGAGAGCCTACGTCCATGGATAGATCTACGTGGGTGTAAAGACCCAGCCTCCTCTGTTCCATGTCTGAAAAGGTTATCCATGCTTCCAGACTCCTTACAAAGTTGTATGAGAACTCAGCTGAGATTGCTTTATGGTTCAATTCATCCCTCTGCCTAATCCCACTTCCTTCTAATCCCTTCAAAAGCATCAATCACAAGAGTACTCCCTGATAAATCTTCTATTTGCTAATCCAAAGTTTGCTTCCCAGGGAACCCAAACTGTGACCATTTATACACTTAAGTTGAGAAAACTTAAGATTTAAAAAATGAAATATTTTTAAAGCACAATTACCTGAATCTCTTCTTCTATTACCGAATTTAACAACTGAATTCAGTGAGTTATAATGAAAATCTGGAGAAGAATGATCTCAGTTGAGACAGTCAAGAATCACCATGGGAAGATCATCAGGCAGTGCCACACTGACGGAAGCCAGTCTTTTGAAGCAAGTGTGGACCTAATTTGCTTGATATCTGGTAGCAGTGGTGCCCAAAGGAGTACAACATGGTCATTAACATCATAGAATTAGGCATCAAACAGACCTGGATTAGAATTCTTTCTTCACAACTTT
This sequence comes from Heterocephalus glaber, assembly GCF_000247695.1. The sequence continues at coordinate 423,972 of NW_004624866.1, forward strand.
CTGGTTGAATAAACTTGGACAAGTTCCTTAATTTCTCTAGCTATAATAATAAATATAATAGTTCACAAAGTTATCGAAATGCTTAACAAGATAGCTGGCACACAGTAAGCACTCACTAGATAATGCACATACTTAATTTTTTAAAATATGTATTACTAAGAAAGCAGAAAGAATATTCCTTTCCAGTTAATCCCCCAACCTGGAAACTGAATGACTGCTATTGTTGCCAAGGGGAAAATAGTCCTCTGCACTTTGGTTTGCAGTGCTCAGAAATGAGAACACTAAGTGTTCACAAGGAAGTAGAGGAAGAAGTACAAGGAACGCCTCAAACCTGTTTACTTCTGAAAAGAGGAGCAGTGGATGGAATATTTCCCATTTGACATACTGTCAAATACAGTGCATGATCTTTGAAATATGGAATGAACTTTTATACCCACAGGCATAAGATATGGACAAACTTATTTTCAGGGAAGATCTTGTGATTAAAATTAAGCTTTTAAAATTTTTAAATTTTAAAAATTAACTATGGAAGAATTGTAACCTCCACCAAGACAGGATAAGGAGATTAGAAAAGTTCTAGCTCCCAAAAGTAAATATAAAGTTGGACAAAACAGTCAAAAGCAACCATCTCAGTTCTGGAATTTGATCAAAGACATACAACAAACTAAGAAGCATTTATTCATGAAATTTACCTGTCTTTGGATAAATACACCCCATTTCTGGCATTTTGCCCAGGGTTGCAACCTTTTCTCCTTTAATTTTCAGCTAGAATGGAGCAAGGTGTGGAAATAATAAGCTTTGATGCTGCCACCAAGGACACACATGATTTGGAGCATTATTAGTTAAAAAGGAGATCATAATGCCAGTGGTCTACTGTGGACAAGTAATGGGCTAGCAGACTAGACAAAGTTTTAACAACAAATTGTGGAACATGATATGTTCTTAGGGGAACCTGACTCTTCAGACATCCTGGGTTACTCCAATGCTATGTCTCTGCATAGCCACCCATACATGCCTGATTGACAAAAGCTGAATCTAGGTGCAGAAAGAGAAGACACAAGGAGCTCAACCTAAAGTAAGAGCTGATGCAGACTTGAAAATGACCTGAAGTTTGAATATATTCCCTGGCTGGCTCACAGATCCATCAGAAGAGAATTAAAACTGTACTAGATTCAAGGTGTTTGAGTACAGTCTCTGACCAAAAATTGACTGTAAATGCTGTAGACACAGAGATGACTCCCTAAGAAGCCAGGCTTCAAAAAAAAATAAGAAAAACAAATTAAGCATATATTGCAGAGGTGACATACATCAAAGGTTTAGTCCAGGAAAGTTATTAAACAAGCAAACAAACAAGCAAAGAAAATTCTTCAGGGCCGGGGATTCAGCTCAGTGGTTCCAGCACCTGCCTCGAAAGCGCAAGGTCCCAAGTTTGATCCCCAGTACCAAAAAAAATAAAATTCTTCAGGGGATAAAGTCAGAATCCAGCACCACTATAAGAGATTATCTAAATGTCCAATATTCAAAGAGAACCTACTAAGACATACAAAGAAATTACCACCCATACTGAGGCAAGAAAAATAGTTAATAAAAGCTGTCTCTGAGGGAACAAAGATGTTGAATTTAGCAGACAAGGCTTGAAAGCACTTATTATAAATATGTTTAAAGAACTAAAGTTAACTATGTTTAAAGAGTTAAAGGAAAATATTAAAACACTTCAACAAATATAGAATCTCAAGAGATATTATAAAAAACGAAGGAAAAATTGTGGAGTTGAAAAGTATAATAATTGAAATAATAATTCATCAGAGGGTTTCAACAGAATATATGATACTTTTTTTTTTTTGAGTACCAGGGATTGAACTCCAGACCTTGCGCTTGTGAGGCAGGCTCCAGAGCCACTGAGCTAAATCCCCGGCCCCCAGAATATATGATATAGCATAACAATATGGAAAGATATAGAAAGATAAATTGATAGAACTTAATCCAATCTGAAGAACTGAGAAAAAAATGAACAGAGACTTCTTGGGCAGAATCAAGCATATAACATGTAAAGGTATTTCAGAAGGAGAGAGACAAGGGAATGGAATTAATAGGAGAAAAGGAAAAAATGGAAACAAAGTCTTTATAAATAGGGACGGGTGGGGCCAGGGATTTAGCTCAGTGGTTTTGCCATCTGCTATGCAAAGGCAAGGACCCAAGTTCAATCCCCAGTACCAAAAAAAATGTGTCATAAATACAGAGGGGTGGAGGGGTTGAAGGGAGGCCAGGGGAATGGGGAAAAAATAAGAACCAAGATAGATTATGTAAAGGTACAAATTTCCAATGATGAATGTCATTATATTGTATACCTAAAATGTACCAATAAAATTAAAAAAGATAAAATTAGAAGAAATGATGGTCAAAAACTTCCCAAATTTGATGAAAAACATTAATCAGTAGATTCAGGAAGCTCAATGAACCCCAACTAGAATAAATACAAAAAGATCTACACTTAGCAATATCAAACTGTTGGATGACAGGCACAAATAGAAAATTTTGAAAGCATCAAGAGAGAAATGAAACATCTTGTACAGGTGAACAAAAATGCAGTTAACAGCTAACTTCTTATCCAAAAGAATGAAGCACAAAAGAAAGTGGAAAACAAAATAGGAAAATCTACTGAACTGTACACTCACAGTAGGTGAATTTTATGGTAGGTAAATTTTATGTCAATAAATCTGACAAAAACAACCTAAAAGTGGGAGACCACAGCACAGGCATAGTTAAAACCATTCCTGAAATAATTCTGCCATTCCCATTTGCTCTTTCTTACCTTTTGACCTTTCCTTACTATCCTTTTTTCTTTATCCTGCATCACCATCTTTTCCTTTTCCCAGGCCATGACTTCATTAGCAACTACAACCCATGGAGATTACTCAGGCCCAGAAATAATCCTTAAAGTTAAAGAAGATTTAGCCCTTTTTTGAGTTGTAGATATTCCAAGATAGGACTTGTCTGTGTTCAGATCTTTCCCTTTTCTTTCTTACCAAAGAATTTATATTCTCATTGAGCAGTCTAAATTCATAAATCATTTCAAAAAAGAAGCAAGTTGTATACTCAAAACTACAATTTCAAGATGCCTAGTATTCAAAGAGGGACAGCTTAAGAAACCTGCAGGAGAGGTGTCATATGCATCACCTGGCTTTAGCTCTACAATTTAGTACAGTGCAATTTTTATGCAAACCTAGGTGTCTCAGCATAATGGTCCTTCATTTATTGTATGCTCAATATTTTCTATGGGAAAAATAACTTCATTTTTTTCTGTGCATGGATTTGAAAAAGGTTTCTAGGAGATTCTTTGAAAATCACCATACTCTAAAGGCACCCTCTTTCTGTAAGATTAGTCAGATTCAAAGGAAATTGGGCTGCCTTTCAGATTAAAACTGAACATGACAGATAGAGGCTAGCATTAGGTGGGAAAAGTTACACAGTGTTCTTGGAGCCTGGTGCTGATACTGTACCGGATAAGTTGGTACACTTAGTCGGTGCAGTATGCTACAAGGACATTCAAATTAAGCTCCTTTTTATAATGCTGAAAGGACATAATGTGATTCAGGCTTCACAAAATAAACTTCTACCAAAAATGAAATATCAATTATTAGAATTCTACCCAAGCCAGAATCTTGATGTGATGGGAAATCTAAGGCAGCAAGTCCTAATCGCAAAGCCTTATTCATTCTGGCTCTGGTGCTAAGATGTTGAAGCAACTAAAACATGGCTTTAACATTCACTGGGCCTCAGTTTTCTCATCTATACAGTGAAGGCACTGGTCTCTCTGACTTTGAATCCCCCTTTAAGTTCAAATATAAATGAAGCTTGTACAATAGCTCAAAGCTTCATTTCTATTTTGTTAATTGTTAACTGATAAGTCATATTTTAAATGTTTTCCCAGGACCAGTTGTTACCCTCCCTGAACAATCTGGCAGATGATGATCCTACATCAGATCACTGAGGTTCCAAAGACACCAGGGAACAACTTGTTATAAAAATTTACCAAATTATTTATACTGTTAAGGACCTTCCAGAACTAAATCATAACTGGATATGAAAGAGCTTGAGATTGCCTTCATCCAGACTTTTTTTTCTTTCTTCTACTGTGGAATCGCGTCTGGGATTTCATCACAAAATATTCCGCCCACTTTTCATGGAATTGTTAAAGGGTTTAGTCAGATATGAAGCAAGATCAATCCCCCAGCCTTTTCTACCCAAGTTATCCCTTGCCTGTGTGCCTCATAAAATGTACCCCTTATGTTCCAACATTCTTTTAGGAGGAATTTTCCTGCCTCGGTAAGAGACTTAGGGAAATGAATCTTGCAAAAGTTCAGAGTTTAAGGATCTACTCTACGGTGTACTATTTCCCTTTCAACAGATAGTCAGTGTTGAACACAGAATCCAGATAAGTGATGAGGAGAAAATGAGAAAGAAAATAAATTCACAAATGGAGAATTTGATCGATCTGCTCCTTACAGTAAGGAAATGTATGGTCCTCTATGCTCCCTGAGTTAAAGCTCCTATTTATACATTTTTGTACAGGACTTCACTGCTGAGAGTTTTATGTTTCAAGCTAGCTATTCTCCTGAATCAGTTGGGGAAATTGTCTAATTTGCATGAGCTCTAGTTTAGTCCTGGGAGCCTGTCCAGTAGAACAGGAACAAGGAGATTTGCATTTGGGCTCACTGATTTCTCACAATTTAATCAGCAGGTGAAAGAGAATCATCTAGCAAAATGTTCATTATCTTTAGATCATTCTTAGCTATCAAAAGCCAGCCTTTTCCATTTGACAAAAAACAACATTTGCCTCCCATTACAGCTCCTTAGAGTAGCCATATTACAACAACATAATAAAAAGCCAATGCTTTCTTTTACCAAGTAGATAGCACCTTTCTCTTAAGTATCTCTCTAATGTCATTACTAATATTTTCTATGCAAATTTAACTCTTAATAAATCAACAAAAATAAATCCCTACCTATAGTTATTTACCTTCCTGTAGATTCAAGTTCATTTCACTGCCCTGTATATGTGTTCGCTGTATTGATTCTCTCCAAGAATCAGGAATAAGGGGTCAACTGAAGATGCATGACAAGTGGACATGATTTAGAGATGCTGTGCTGAAAGAAACTTTTCATGCTCACACACCCCTCTTTGCCTGACCAAAAAAAGCTTCTATCAATTCTGTGGTGGGAAGGATAGACTAACATCTGTGATTTTTAATGAAAGATGATCCCAAGCCATAAGAAGCAGCTAGCCCTCACCACAGCAGCTGGTCTCCGTCTCCAAAGAGAGTTATAGGGGAATCATTGCATGCATAGCATTGCTTTGCAAGAATCTTATTAGACACACTATGGTAACCAAAAACGTGAATGAGCACATTACAACTTTACAAAGTGAGATTTACTATTCTATTTTCAGTTCCGCATACTTTCTAGATTTCATGAGTAGAAAGTCATTGTTTCTCTAACTTTCCCAGAAGCAAATTAGTTTACATTATTAATCTAGAAATAAAAGTATGGAAGGAAAAAAATGAAATGGAGGTATGGAAATCAAAGCCAAGGATATTTCCCCATCATTGCTCTAAAGAAAGGGCAGAGTAGGACAGGCACTACACGGGAAAAACCCATAACATATGTGACAGGGTAAGGTCAGGAAGGAATCAGAAGAAAACGAAAATCTCATGAAGCAGAAAGGGCAAAGCACCATGTCTAATTAATTTAATGAATTAAGAGTAACTAAACCTTTCCCACAATGTTCCTTGAAACAAAGCCCAAAGAGTCACACCATTTTAGAAGATCAAGAGAACAAAACTCCATCAAAAGCAAGGGCAGACAAACTAAGTAACCCACAGGGCCTAGGAAAAAAAATCCATCCAATGTGAGAATATAGGCCAATGTTGTCAGATTTTCTCATTTGTTGAGATATGTGAGAAATCTTTTATTTTCAGGGCTGAAGATGGAATCTGGACTCATGTACACATTAGGCAAGTGCTTTGCCACTGAGCTTTACTCCCAGCCTGAGATGCTAAACGCCTTACATAAAAGCTCATCCTTGTCACTTTTAAAAAGACATGCACCTTAAAAAAAACACCTGTACATATAGACTTAAGCCATGAGCCACCAATTTGCACTCTGTCATTTCACCAAATGAGGACACTGAAACCCAAAGAGTTTACATTCAAAGTTGAATAGCTCTCTGTGGGCAAATCCAGGTGTCCTGATACCAGCTTTCTGTTCTATCCATGCCCTTATTAACTTGTTTAACCTTATAATGTCATCAATGTCAAGACTATTTTGTAAAGGAAAAATAAAACTACAGATGATAAGACCCTTCTATTCTCTCACATTAGCTATCCAGAAAAGAATCAAAGCCATTACAGTAGTCACGTGTTATCCTGTGGAAGAAAGATGCTTACAATTGCAACCACAGATGTTTTGATAGATACACAGGAGACTTCTCAGATTAGAATCTGACTCAAGGAGTGCAAACCATCTTCTTCTAGGATTGTGACACTTTCTCCAAATGATAAATGTGTTGACATAAGGCAATAAACACAACTGACCAGTGTTTTCTGAAAAGATTTTACTTCTGGGGCCGGGGATTTAGCTCAGTGGTGCCGTTGCCTGCCTCACAAATACAAGGTCCTGAGTTTGATCCCTGGTACCAAAAAAACAAAAAAGATTTTACTCCTTAATGCCTTGAAATAACAAATACTATTTAAAAACATTTAAAAATAACTTATACCACAGTATTTACTTGTTCTTTTTGAGAACTGCATACAAAAATAGACACTCATAAAGATTTGCATAAAACTGTTCTATGTTTTTAAATTATTTTATTTAAATAGGATCAATTCTCTAAGGTTAGAGTATAAAATCCACAAGGCTTCCACAAAAATAGATAATACAAACTAAGGAAGATACTTCATTCTTCCAGAGGAAACTGTAATGTTCTATGGAAAAATCTTATTGGGTGCAGTGACTTACATCTTGCAAGACTGTGGAATGCATTATGTATGCATAATAGATTTGCAATAAAGTTGAGGACTGCTATTTAACAAGTGTGCCTTAAAGGACTTTTTAGTCATGGGCCCTAAGATAAGAATTTAAATTACTACAAATATAAGAAACATCACAAATTTTTGTCTTCAAATCACAAATTTATGTTTTCCAATATATTTCTTTAAAAATAAGAGGTAGTACATATAATCCATAGATATTTAATATATATTTATAATAAAGTTGATAATCAGAGCACAGCTCAGCACATTCATTGACTGAAATTTTTTCATCTATTTCATTTAGAACTGTTAAAACCAACAAGTGAAGATAGTTTAGAGAAATTACAGAAGAGTTTACTTAATTTCTGATCAAATGTTATAATTCAGTTGCTCTAGTCACTGCCATTGCACAAACAAATTGAGCACTATGAAATAAATTATACTTACCACAGACCCTACAACTAAATGTCCTCTTACGTGATCAAAAGGAATTGAATTAGGATAGTACATTGTAAATAGCTGGTCATATAATCAGACATTAAGCTAGAAGGTCATTTTGTTAGGACACAGGCGCTTTAAAAAAGATCCAGGAAGATGGGAAACTGAACCAATCACTAAATACTACCATGATCTCATGCTTCATTTTGGGAAACAGTGTAGGGGCAATAAAGAGAATTTTTGGACTATTTTAGATACAAGTATGCAAGGATGGTGAGCTTGCTGTCTGCAAAGAAGCTAACTGCTCCCTTATAAATGTCAGAACCAACTTCAGAAGGATCTGGGCCAATATAACGTCATCTCAAAAAATAACAGCTATTATTATAGATCATGTGGCAAATGGTATTTTGAATCACACCATCCAACCAACTTAAGTTTCCGAAAGGTAAATCATGTCGTTCCATAACAATTCAGTGGCATTTCTCTAAGCAGACTCTTAAGTTCCAACATTCAAATAGATAGCAAATATATTGCTGGGAACACTATTTTTTAAAATATATTTCTCATTGTGGGAAATAATTTTGCTCTTCCAAACATGCGACACTTCTTTAAGGAAGATGAAAATTTCAACCTTATATTATAGCATTTTTTCTCTTTTGTGTATATTCTTTAAAGTCAATGGCCAAGATTTATTCATTTAATTCCCTTACATTCATCCATTCAATAAATTATTCATTCAGCTAATTCAAATTTTAAAAAACAAGAAATATGCTATTTGCTTTCTCTCTTTCATACATTTCTAACAATTAATTTTTTTTCTTTAAGTACATGTTCTCAATTCCATGGTCTCTCCCTTGACTTTCCTAGATTTAGTGTTCCAATCAAGGAAAAACAAAATACTGACTTCAAATACTGTTTATAACAGAGACATGGCCCTTAAATCCCCTCTCTATGTGTAATTACATACAAGAGTTCCCATCTTCTCATGGAGAACTTACAAGGGTTGCGATACCAACCCCTTATGTCATGAAACTTAATCCCTCACCGTCTGGCCAAATTTAAATTGGAACCCTTCCACTGTGCTTTTGCAATTCAGCAAGATGCAAGCAGGAGTTCTGAGACCATTTATCTCATTTTTCTCAGTTAATGGGGGTCCCTTCTCCCTTTTACCCTGAGAAATATCTTTTGGCACAATCCCTACGCCACTGCATCTTTTGGATTTTCAGTTTGAGCTGACAGTGTCAGATTCCAGCTGTGTTAGGGCAAAGGCTGTGGCCAATCTCGGAGAACCACACCTCTGTTGACTGCCCACTGTATCTATCTCCATACCAATTTTCTAAGCAGCATATGACGATGGAGAGCAATCAGGGCCAGAAGGTAGAAGACCTGGATTTTGCTCCTAGCTGTTACTACTTTTGGTCAAACAAAGTAACCCTTCAAATTTATTTCCTCATAAGTAAAATTAAGAGTTTGATAAAAGTAACTCCCAAAGTCTCAATCTCTTAGAGCTACAGTTTTTAATCTATTAAATGAGGCCCTTATACAGACTTAATTAGACATAGAAGTTTAATTCTTTTGTCATTATTATAGGTCAAGTGCAACAGAACAGTTCCTGCCACTTTGCAGGCACAAATAAATATTTGGTGAGTGAATCAGGGGGCATTTTCAACAGGAACAACATGGATGTGATTTCTCCTTAGTGGTTGACCACACTGGTGCTAACCAAGGGGATGATCCAATATTCTGCCCATCTACTAAGTAGTACCAGTCGTAACAGCTGCCCCACATTTTACATCTTGCCAACTTATCTCTGGTGCACTTTAACACATGTTAGTGTGGGAGGGGTCTCATGTTCTTGCTCCAAATCTTCTAATTCCCTAAGCAATCATGGTAGAATTGTTAGATTGCCTGAATCTCCCCATTTTCATCATGGTATACGCACTTTTTCAAGGATGCTACCAAATACTAAGAACAACTAGTAACTGAAGAACAAAGACACTTATTTTCACAATGCTGCCTGGCAAGATTTACCGGGACTGAGTTATCTCTAGTCACCCTCTTGGCCTGAGGCATATATGATGAAAAATCCTGCATTATGCAAATTCTCTAACAGGAGAAAACATATCAAATAATCGTATCAAATTTTGGTTTGGAATATGTATCTTCTCCTTACTCTGTTCACACTTCTTATTGAAGGCATTATTTCCCAAAGCATTTTCCCCATAACCTACTCCTCAGGGACTAGGGTCTTATTTCTCTGAGAGGAAAAATAGATTTGGGGAAAATATTGAATACACAATTAATGGTATCAGGTTACAAGTTCTGAAAAGTCCTATAGAAAAGAGACCAACTTGTTTTTCTAGCATTGCTCCAATATTTTGAGTAGGAAATATTTTATTTTTCTAATAACACTTATAAATATCTCTGAAATGAAGAAATACTGAGAAATGCTCACATGTTAATTCTAGTTGGAATCAAAGAAAGATACGCAACAAAATTTATTAAGAGATAGCAACCTTCAAATTTACCTATGAATAAAATGCATACTGGGGAGGCCTCTGCTAGATGCTGGCATTAAACTACAAAAGGCAGGGCCCCACTGAAAGGTCTGGACTTCACCTTTTACAGCCAAGCTTAGGAGTCAGGGAGGGGAATGAATCTGATAGGTTAAATTGCCATAAAAAAGAAGGGGAGGGTGCTTCTGACCAATGAGGGAAAACTTCCAGGAAATATGCAGACAGGAGACCATCTTATTCCTGCCAGATAACTCCTGACAGATTCATTTTAAGTATCACAGAAAGTTTTGTTTTGTTTTGTTTTAAAGCATATATTCATATTGGAAAACAAATACACATCTTAAATTTATCTGATTTGGCACATCTGTGGAAGCCCACAGGAAAAGTTTGAGTCAAAACCCAACGCAATTGTTGGAGATTGCATGCAAGACTAGAAAGTACTTGTATTAGAGAGCAATGTCCAAAGGAGACTGATTCTTTTATAGGCATGCTGCTGCCCCTAAGCAATACACACAGAGAGATGTGATGGGAGATGTGATGTTCACAGGTTTCTCAGCTGCTTAATACGACAATATTTGGTTGCTGGTTTCTGATTTGACAAGAACACAACAGAGTGTTCAGTGTCAGGCATCTGGGCACCTGCATCTTACTAACAATTCTCCCACTGACCCTCAGAACCGTGCTCTGTTCTTATCCAGAAAAAGTTTAATTCTTCTGTCAGGAAAAGAAGAGAGGTCAGAAATAGGAAAAAACCAGTCAAGATTCTTGCTTCTGTGGTAGTCTTCAACTACCCTATGGGAATTCCCCATGCAACTTGGGAATTCATTGTAGATGAAGAATGATCAGAGCCAGAGATTGAACCTAATTTTCAGTCAGAGCACTTTACAAAACAGTCTTGATCATGGTAACAGTGAGCAGAGAGAAAACAAGAAGACTTTTACCAACTCAAGAATGGTTTTGCAGAATTTGGTTATTCCTTGTAGCAATTCATTGTAACTAAAACCACAAAGACCAATCTATCAATACCAGAACATGAAAACATCTTTATTTTACAGAGCTTTTTGTTGCAATGTCTACTATAGAGTTCTAACTGTCTCTTCCCATCAAATAGCCATTAATAATACCAACTAATATTTATTGAGCTCTCCTTACATGCCGAGCAACATACAAAGCACTATAACTACAGTAGCCCAGTTATTCACTGCAAACCAAAGAGGAGAGTGATGTTATCCTCCTTATATGGATGAAAAATCAGGCTTGGAAAAGTTAAGTAACTTGCCCAAAGTTATACTGCTAAGAAGTAAGTAAGGGAAGCAGGGCCAATCTAGATGCTACTTAACCATGACCCCTGTTCTTATTTACCAGCATCCTAGGCAGTGTCAGTCTGGTGGGATAGACAGTTTCATTACTAGTCATACTATTCCAGGATACGCTTCTGGGCACAGACCAGCCAGATTACTGCATCTTTCCCTCCACAGAAGGATGCCAGAGCTGGCAGGATCTTCTTACTTTCCAACTTTCCTAAGGCAGAATAACATTCACCCTGTGGGTTAAGCATCTTCAGAATTTATACATCTCCAGGTGATCCAACTTTTGTATTTTCTTGAATTTATAAGCAGGACACAGCATCACAAGCAGGGTGCATTTAAGAAACACTAGTTCATCTATGGTGGATGCAGGTGTCATTGACTGGATTGGCACCTAGCTCTGCATTGGGTATCATCCTTAGTTTCATGATAGTCAGCCATGCTGCTCCCTCCTACAGAGTTCCCTCTTATCTGAACAATGCCCTTCAGCTTTCACATTGCTTTATCTCACTAAAGAGGGAGCACACTGCCCATAGACAGAGACCATGGATCTCACCCCCTAGAATAGGAAAAATAATATGATCCTCTCCTCAGTTACCTTTGGCCAAATAATAGTGACAATTTGCAAGAACGGATTATGAGTTTAATTCCAAACAGGTAAACTATCATTTAACCAATTCTGCTTAGTACAGCAGTTTCCAGATCTCTAAGGATTGGCCATATTAACAGTGCTTTGCTGATCTGATTTACACACACACACACACACACACACACACACACACCTATTAAAAGAAAACCCTTTAGAACAGATGTGTTGACAAGTCCCTGTCCACAAAGCAGTTAAGCTATTTAACGAAAATGTTGGTTCAGTATTTGTTCTATCTGTTGTAACTGTATGTGTTTGGGGGAGCCTCAGTGGGGGTGTGCTGGAAATGGTAGGGCAGGGAGAACAGGGAAAGAACCATTAGCAAAGCTAGGCGAGAAAAGAAAACAGCAACAAGATACACTGAGAAAGAACCAGGGAGGGAAAGAAAAAAATAACAGGGTAGGATAGTCAAAACCAAAGCTTCAAAAGGTAGTTGCCAGAAAGCAAGAAAAAAATGACATCATGATATTTGCCTTTCTAGGAAATGTTAATCCCAATGGTTCTTCTCCCCATGTAGCATTCTTAAATTCACATCTTTTCTTTCCCCAGTGTATGTGCCCTTTCTTTTGGAAAGAATCCACTAGGTTCTCAAGGCTAAAATCAGTGAGTCTTTGTTTCCTCTCTTTTTTTCATCCCATCATGGAGTCAATTATCAAATTGTGACAATGCTTCCATTGTATTGTTGCTCAAACCTGTCCCCTTCCTTCCATTACTGTCGTCATCTCTCCTGTGGGCTTCTCCAATCATCCCTTACTGCCTTTAGTCACATCTTCTTCCAACTCACTCCACCCAGAAGACCAGAGGGTCTTATCTAAAACCCTAAACATCACTCAGGTGAATCCACACAGGCTGCTCCTACGTTTCTGCTCCCTCTTTCTCACCCACAATGCCAACATGACGCTTAAATCACTCAAATGGCCCTACGTGGCACTCCAAATAAACTTCGAACGTTGAGAATGATAGACAAGACCTTTTGTGATTAGACTCTGCCTACCTTTCAGTTTCATCTTTTCTCCAGTCTCTCTTACCAGTTTTCAGATTGACTCAATCATCCTTGCCAACTCCTCCTTCCATCAACCCTTCAGTTCTTCAGTTCTGATGATGAGTGAAATCCTGAACAAAGCACTTTTAGATAATTTTAATTCAATTAGTCCAGTTGAGTAATTCTCCAGATATACATAATCACCCCTCAGTATCTACAGGGGTGTGATCCAGCACCCCTCTACAATACCAAAATCTGTGAATACTTGTGACTTATATAAAAATGGCATAATATTTGCATATAACCTATGGACATCCTGCCATATACTTTAAGTGATCTCTAGATGACTTATAATAGCTAATACAATATAGTGCCATATAACTAGTTATGCGGTGTTTTTTATGGAATGATGACATGAAACAAAAAGTCTGGACATGTTCAGTATTGATACAATTTTTTAAGAATATTTTGATCCTTAGTTGGTTGAATCTATGGATGCAGAAGCCACAAATACGGAGGGCCAACTGTATCTGTGTACACAAAGGAGAGGGGAGAGAGAGAGAGAGAGACAGAGAGAGAGAGACAGAGAGACAGAGAGACAGAGAGACTGTAGGACCAGGAGAGGGACCAAGCCAACTCTACCAACTGCCCCTCCCCTGAGGTTGCACATTTCTCTGCTTTTTGTCTAAGAGCCCTTGTCATTGTCACACTTCTTTAATTGCCAGAAGCTTTAATGTCTTTGGAGAAAGAATATTGTCTGGATATCCTAAACATCAGCCTGATGTTCCTTCCACATAACTATTGCTTCTTCAATGGAAAGAATCCATGCCCACACCAAAAGTTTGAATGTTGAGAAACTATTATTGTCTGCAAGGAGTACACACTAATAGAAGAAGAAAGGTATGGAGTGAAATTCCTACATCCTGCAAGACTAGATTTTTACTTTAACATAATTTGAACTTAACAAAACCAACTGAATAACCCATTTGGGTGGTTAAAATGGAATTTTTACCTACAAATAGGAATAGCAACTTTAAGAAACCAAAGTATTGTGTAGTGTTTGATTTATCTCACTGATGGAATCCTATCTGCAGTTTAATCACAATGTTTATTGATGTTTCCATAACTGTTTCTGTACTAAAACACAGTTTATTTTCTGGATCACAGAGCTCTAATTTCAACCACCCCAGAGAATACTCATCATTTTCATCCAATTCTTGACTTCATAGGAGGTCTTTCTTTCTCCTCAATGGGACAAATGAACCATTTTCCATCATTTAAGCTCACAGTAGCTGCTGTAGGGAAAGTTCTTTGGGCCAGAGAGAACAATTCATTAGGCATGCAACAATACTACATTAAGTACCAGGAGGAGAAATTAAAGACCTGGATAGAGACCCTGCCGTTGAGGAACATCCATTTTTAGATTCAAAGAGTCAGCAGCTCTTGTATTCTCCTCAACCTATAAGCCTCTTTTCACTGTTTGCTATTTCTTTCCCTTTTCCCTGCTTTCCTGATCTTTCTCTATTGGCCCTAGGCCTGACTTTAGCAGTCTCAAGTAATTGAAATCTCCCAAGGGAATACCAAATATTTCTCTTCCTCCTTCCCTCAATACTGCCTCTCTCAATCTCACTCCAGGGAAGGAGTCCCAGCAACCCCTGCTCACTAGTGAGGAGGCCTTCTGCAAATTATTTAACTTCTCTGCACACCAGCTTCTACTGATGAAAGGCATATCTGTACACTCTTATGTAAGTTCGGTGTATCAGATGAGATAATATAAAATATGTTCTCATCATAAGTGATACACAAATCTCATCATCATGGTGACATTTATGATATTTTTTAAAATAAAAAGGTATGAAATAAGCCTGTGATAGCACCTGGACTGAAACAGCTCATTTGCTCTTGATTTATAAATCTGTCCAAATGTGCAGTCCCAAAGTCATCTCTATTTTTAAGAATATATGTGCTTGTTGGGGGTAGGGGGAGTCCTGGGAGATTAAAGATGAAAGGAAAAATAAACTCTGCGATGAAGGATAGAGATTTCCACACAATGCCTTTGGGAAGAATTTCTACTTTGGCCATAGTGACTACAGTAATAATTAATGATGTTAATAATAAATAGGTAGTATTTATTAAGCAATTTATTATATATTAGGCACTCTTTTAAATGCTTTGCGTGTATTAACACTCTATCTTCTCCAAAACTCTATGAGCTAGAAATTGTTATTAGTTTCATTCTACAGAGAAAGGAACTGAGACACACAACTTTACTTAGCTCAGCAATCTGAGTGCAGGGCCCAAGCTCGCTCTTAACCACCCGGCCACACTGCCGCTCACAAGAGTGCTGTACTTAGGTACATGGGTTACGGTGCCAACCAGCCTAGGAGCTAAAACCACTGTAGCACTTACAATTACTCTCAGATTAATGAGATAATAAATATCCAACACATGGTAAGCACACAGTAGATGCTAGCTAGCTACACAATGGCTCAGTTTGCTTTTCAAACAACGAACTAGCTCTGCTGATTGTCCCAAAGTAAAACTATTTCTGAAGGCAATATATTTAAAATAAGAGGCCAAGTGGTAGCCCCCACAGATAGAAGCATAATGAACCAGCTGAACTGGGATCATTAAATTTGTTAGGCACACACACACGCACACACACATACACATACACACACAAACACATACCACCGCCTCAGGCTTTACAGTGGAAAGGGGCAGCAAGAAACCAACAGCATTCATTTTACCATTTAGTCAGTGCAGAGATGGCCCTCTGTGAATAGAATTAGTTGAATTTTTTGTCCCCACATCAATCCACACAGGGTAAAGCAGACACAGCCTAAGGTCTGTCTCTCCTAACAGATAAGATGAACCAGGTAGCAAGGCAATTGTAGATCATTTTAAGATAGTCCAATTAAATAATTTAAGCTAAAAATCCCTGTTTAGCTTTAATGAAGATTTTTAAAAATGAAATAATTTGGGTAATTGTCCCAGATTTCCATTTTACTTTGTTTATATCTTCAAAGCTTGAGCTTGCAATTGAGAAATTCATTTAATAAAAAGGAACAGGCTCTAGGCCATCAGCTCAGGTAGAAGGGAGAATCTTCTGCAGCCTATACTTTACCTGATCAGGATCATCCTTAGCAAGTCTTCTTTCATGAGTCCTCTGCCAGAACATCTCCCCTTAGTTCCTCCTGTGATAAAAAAGATATGATCCATTATTTCATCATAGGGTGTGAGTTATTCAGTATCTTATGCCTCTCTGGGGGTAATTGTAATTTAGAAAACAGCCACTATGGAAGGGAAAAGTTTAACAGAAAGCAATGAATCATTATTGGTGGCATTTCAAATATCCACAGTAGGACTATATCTTTGAGCAGACAAATTTCCCAATTTCCTCTCAAATTCACAAGCATCTATTTATACACTATCAATAAAAAAAACCTCAAAAATTTTTGGCATTTTAAGACTCAGTAATGATACATTGCAATATTATAAAAGACCAGGACAATATAACCTACATTAATGGAAAATTAAAAATGATAGTTCTCTCTTCTGTATACCAAAAAAGATGTAAAATTACAAAAGACATTAGATATTTTTTCTTTAATATGACATACAAGCTAAAGAAGATATTATTTTCAAATGTAATGACATATGCAGTAGTACCACCTTTCAAGGGAGATACATTCCAAGATCCCTGGTGGACCCTTGAAATCCAGAGCAGTACCAAATCTTATGTACACCATGACATTTCCTGTGTGTATATTCTATGATTAAATTTAATTTATACATTAAAAATAAAACTAGATCAACAACAATAATGAAATAAACAATTATAACAATATACTATAATAAAAGTTTTATGCAAGACAGTCTCTTTCTGACTTCAAATATGGAATTTTCCTTTCTTTTTCTTTTATGGACTGAACCTAGGGACTTCACATTAAGTTCATCCCCCACTCATTTTTAAATTTTTTATTTTGAGATTCCCTAAATTGCCCAAGCTAGGTTCCAACTTGTAATCCTACTCCTCAACCCTCCCAGAGTGCTTGGATTACAGGCCTTTATCATCATGTCCAGCTGGAATTTTCCTTTTAGTATTTTTGGACCACAATTGACTACAAGTAACTGAAACTGTAGAAAATGAAACCATGGTTAAGGAGAGATTACTGTCTGCTTTAGAAACACTGCAGGTAAGTTTATCATATTGAGCACCAAATGTAACTTTTTTAGATATAAAGACAGAAGTACATATGAGCACATTTGTCACACAGCAAATGCACTGACTCATTAAATAATATATGTTTTCAGAGGAAGTTAAAAGATCAGAACACATGTGGTATAGTTGTGTGTTTGCACAAACATAACATATATGTTTGTGTCCCCAACAGAAAACACCTCCAACTAAACTTTAGAGATAAGACACAATTTTCTAAATTTTTACCAATTTTTCTTAACAGCTATAAAATATCATGATGATCTTTATAAAAACTGTTTCTATGTGTCCACACGTCTTTATATAGTAACATTTTAAAACTAGCATTTGGAGTAATTTTATTCTATAAGGATTTGAACACTCTCATTAGAACTTCTGCATTTAATTTCAAAATTACATTGTGCCTGTATTGTTTGGCATAGCACACTACATGGCATTTTAATTCACCCTCTGTATATAAGAACAAATTTTTTAAGTAGTAGTAAAATACACAGAAAATTTACCATCTTTTTCTCTTTAAGTGTAATATGCAATATTGTTAAGTAGATTCACGTTGTTGTGCAACTGATCTTTAGAACTTTCCACCTGTCAAAACTGAAACTCTGACCTCATGGGAACTTACAATAAATTGAGAGAAATATAATTGCCTGAATATGTAATAGAATTCAGGAAATGACAAGGGCTATAAAGAAAAATAGAGCAAAATAAGGAAACAGATGGAGATCCTATAGGTAGGTTAGTATCATAGTCCCTTTCTTTTGCTATAATCAAATACTGCAGAATGAGTAGCATATTAGTCACTTTCCCGTTTGCTAGCACAAAAACACCTGGCAATTCAGAGGAGGAGAGGTTTGTACAACTTGTGGTTGTAAAGAGTTCAGTCCATGGTCAGTTGACTCCAAGAAACAGCATGGAAAAGGGCATGCCAGAAGAAAACTACTAACCCATAGCAGCCAGAAAACAGACAGAGAAGGGAGGGGTTAGAGAAAAAATATACCCTTCCAGGTCATGACTCCACTGAGCCCTCATTCTCTGAGCAGGTCTCACCTACTAACAGCACACTTGGCTCTGAACTCATCAATGGTTTTATCCACTGATGAGTATGGCACTCTCATAATATAATCATTTTCCAAAAGCTCCACCTCTGAATATGTGAGACTTTGGAGAAATATTTTAAATTTAAAACATATAGCAAGTAGTGTAGAAAAATAAAGCTTCCAGGGCTGGGGATTTAGCTCAGTGGTTCTACCCCCTGCCTCGCAAGCACAAGGTCCCCAGTTCGATCCCTGGTAAATAGACCCCTCATCTTGTCACTTCTTTGTCTCTGGGACAATACTCAAAACCCACAACTTAAAAGAGGAGTTTGTTTTGGCTCCAGGATTTTAGGAAATTCACTCCATAGTTGGCTGGCTCCAAGGAGATGGCAGAGGGGTGTGGCAGAAGGCATTTTGGAAGAGCCTGGGTAGAGGGCAGCTGTTGACATCATAGCATCAGTAGAGAGAGAAGAGAGGAGCCAGGGAGGGAGATACCTATTCAAGGTCACACCCCTAGTGACTCAGCTCTTCCTACCAGAGCTCAACCCCAACAGCACATTTAACACTCATCAGTGGATTATTGTGCCCTCGTGGTCCAATCATCTCCATAAAGCCCCACCTTTGAACACATGAACCTTTTAAGGGACACTCTGGCTCTAAACCATAAGACCCCTTCTGATATTTCTTAATACCAAATGAAAACATTAAGTCACAGTGCCTCCCTCGCCAACAAACATACAAATTTGACTTATAATGAGAAAATTAAGAGTTAGTATTTTTTTTGCCTGGTAAGAACAAAGTCCATATAAATGTGTGGATTAAACAAATCAGTTTTGATATTAGTTCCTTCCTAAATGTTAAGTTTTTGAGTTGAACAAAAATTATAACAGCTGATTTTACTTTGCTGAATAATTCTCATCTCATTGGAAGCTGGTAAAAGTGTGTGGATGGATGCCCTACAGGATAAGAAATGTAAAATTCCTTCTGCCTCTAACTCTTTGACCAAGATAATTAGGAATCTCCTAATTTAGCCCTGAACACTCAGTGAAGAATAACATATTCCCACTTGAAAGAGAAATTTTAAGATGTAATAAATATTCTTTTTAATCAAATTAATCTTTGTTTGCATAAGCAGACCCAGCTCTGGGGCAGGCTCAAGAGTTGAATTTGCACATAAATCATGTAATAAATCTCTATCTGCAAATGTAAATTTGCCAGTTGCAGAAACTTAGCATGCATCACAGGAATAAAGATTCTTCTGTTTTCCTTCTCACCTTCTAATTGTAATATCAATACTTGCAAAGCCATCAAATTAATGGAAAAATAGATTTATCAAAAAAATTTCTTTTTATTGGTTGTATTGATCTGCTTGCTTGCTATAACAAAATATCACAGATTAGTTGGTTTAAACAGAGATGTGTTTTGTCACAGGTCTGGAAGCTAGAAATCCAAGACCAGGGTTCCAGCATGGTCAGGTTTGGATGAGGGCTCTCTTCTCTTCAGGTGGCCATCTTCTTACTCTGCCCTCATGTAGTGCACTAAAGGTGAGCAAGTTCTCTGTTATCTCCTCTTATGAAAAGCCATAACCCCAACATTAGAATTACCCTCATGACCTTATCTAATTCCATAGGGACCTTATCTCCAAACATCATCACATTAGAGATTAGAGCTTCACCATATGCATTTTGGGAAGACACAAATATTTAACCCGTAACAATAGTTCTTTCATGGATAATTTTATAATTAAAATAATTATAGAAATAGTGAGAAGTAAAGTACCCTGGATTCGAATTCTAAAGATTTAAATTATGTTACCACTCCCTATGTGTCCTTGAGTTAGACATCCAATCTTTCTCAATTTCTTCCACATGTTAAAATGAAACCAGTGGACTAGAGATTTATCACTAAAGGTAATATTCCACTTATTCAAAGAAAAAGGAAAGCTATAGAGCTTAATTTTTCTAACACCAGCTAAAATTAATTTCTATCCATCTATGAAAAGCTGATTGAAATATAACCTTCCTTTCTCTTTCAAAATTATCTTTCCCAACAAAAATCTAGTTTTGTTGCTAGAAATAATTTGCAGTAACTATGGGAGAAATAGTTTTAATGTTGCAAAACCATATATAATATATATCACATGACTAATAAAGAATTAGAAGACAGACATTGAGGAACAATACTCTTGAGAAAATTTTAAATGATTTCAGGGTCCCCAGTCGAGTGGAAGATGCCGAATCATCCTGCTGCAGACAGACAGGTCTGCCCACACCCTACCGAGGTCCCGAGTGGCATGGAACACAACAAATCAGCCCGCTGCAGACAGGAAGGTCTGCCCACACCCTACCAAGGTCCTGAGTCACACAAAACACGCCGAATCAGCATACTGCAGACAGGCAGGTCTGTGCACACCCTACCAAGGTCCCGAGTCATGCAGAATACGCCAAATCACCCTGCTGCAGACAGGCAGGTGTGCCCATGCCGTACCGAGGTCCCGAGTGGCACGGAACACAAAGAATCAGCCTGCTGGAAGCAGGCAGGTCTGCCCATGCCCTACCGAGGTCCAGAGTCATGCGGAATATGCCAAAAGACCCCCTGCAGACAGGCAGCCACCTGGTGCCACACTACAAAGATGCAGAGGACACCAGACCACCAGACCAAGGTACTGAGTCCCCCTGCTCACGGCCCAGAGGTAGGGGCTTTTGAGCCGCCGTCCCACTGCTTCTGGTCCACAGGAAGGGGCTTCCTGGTCAACATCCGTCCCGCTGCTCCCAGCACAGAAGAAAGGGCTTTTGGGCCACCTTCTGTCCCGTTGCTCCTGGCTCAGAGGAAGGGGCTTCTGGGCCACCATCCCTCCCACTGCTCCCGGCCCAGAGGTAGGGGCTTCTGAGTCACCATCCCACTGCTCCTGGTTCAGAGGAAGGGGCTTCCCAGCCACCATCCCTCCCGCTGCTCCCAGCCCACAGGAAAGGGTTTTTGGGTCACCATCCCTAATGCTGCTCCCGGCCCCTGTCCCACCTCTCCCAGCTCAGAGAAGGTAATCTGTGCAGGCACTAACAGCCCCTGCCGCAGTCAAAATGAGAAAACACCTAAATAAGTCTCAAAACCAGACTTCCAGATCACCTACAGCAACCCCAAAGGGAAATGAGATGGAGCACTCTGATACTCAACCACCTGGAACCACTGAACTGGCTACAAAAGGGAATCTGGAAAAAATGAAATCAGAAATAATTTCTCAGATAACAGGAGAAATGGTGCCCCTAGTGCAAGACATGATTAATAAATCTAGAGAGGA
>NW_004624866.1:450470-475476 GCF_000247695.1 Heterocephalus glaber
AATAAATAAATAAAAGATTTTCAAATTTCTTATTAATTTTCTCTCATCATCTCGCCTTCATCTCTGAATTTACTACTTTATATTATGATAATGTTATTATGACCAGACAATACAATTAGTAATCTTCCCACTTTCATAGTGATGCATAACTGCTTAAGTCTCATTTTGTGAGGATGTTATGTAGGTTACATGACTGTCACAGGACACTTTTAGATTCTGAGAAATTTTTTATACAGTGAATATTTAGGCATTTTGTTAGTCACAGAATTCAGACATTCCATAAACTCTAAGAATAGAAATAAATTCTAAGTTATTCAATAAGTATTTATTAAGAGTCTAGTAGTGCCATGTGACTCAAGCTATAATAACACTTAATTTTTTTAATTAGGAGAAACATAAAAGATTCTCCACAGTAACACCAGAAGCCGCAGAAATGATTTCTTCACAAGTGATTGTGCTCCAGGTAGAATCCAACCAGTAGCTGTTTCCTTATGTCAAAAAAACAAAAACAAAAACGTGGAAACACATAAAATTTTTTCTAACTCTCCATTTTAGAAAGATCAAAACCTCTCAGAGAAACCAAGTTGCACCAATGCTTGCAAAAAGCTATCCTACTTCAGGGACTGAGAATCCCTACAGCACAACGGAGCAAGGATTTTGTCAAATATGCAGGTGGCACAGAAATCCCCTTTTAATGCAACCACAGATTTGACACAAATTACATTTGATACAATTATATATAACGATACATTATAAAAATTCTACTTGAACATTGTGTAATTATAAACATAGCAACCAAGTATCCTCTTCCAATAGTTATTCTGACTCTGAGTCAATGCATATCCCTTCTAAGGCAGAAAGAAAGAAGACCCTGAAAAGGAGCCACCCCAGTGGATCAGCACTAAGTCAAAGATATTTCTCTGATCCACACTCACTTAAGGCTTCAACACTTCCCTCGTGTGAAGGGATGAATCTAACTGTCAGATACTTTCTATCTGCATTGATCTTTCTTGGTTGTGTATCTACATTTAACTTAATTTTCAGTATTATAGTACTCATTGCATTCTCACTTGCAACAATTCTTTCAGAGCTTGATGAAGACTGTTGTCTGGACTAAGTGAACTTCAAGATCCCAACTAACAATTGCAGTCAAGTTTGGACTACCCAAAGTGAATGGACTAGGTTAACATTATTCCTAGCAGAGGGAGTCTGGACAGATCTTATTCCTACCTGGATGTACATATATTATGTCAGCCTTTAAGTAGGCATTTAAGGGGAAACTACTAAAGCATACATGGCATTATTCCTGAATTCTAGAAACTTGTTATGCAATTGGAGAATCAATACAGATATACCTGATTAAAACAGTGCTTTAGTGTGATTAAACTAAACAATATTAGGTGATGATATGGGACACTTAGAAGCAAATATCTTCAGTATGAGGAAATATTCTTGTTGTAACATAAGGAGAGAACTAGTAGACTCTAAAGTAACTAGTTAAGTGACTGAAGGTTTAAGGTTAAGGCCAAGGAGGTTTACAAATTCAGTTTCATCAGCATCACCTCCAGCAGTTTGATCAACATGGGAAAAAGTAAAGCAGCAAGGAACAAAACAATAATTTATAACAACATCTAACCTTTATGGAATTCATATTACACACCAAGCACTCCCCCCAGTTTTTTGCAATAGCAGTCTGATGTCTTGTTCCATGAGCCCTGGTTCACTGCAAGGGAGTTTGGGTAGTCCTGTGAACTATTTAAATCCAGTTGTCCAAGAGATCAGGAAATTCATCATTCTTCAGGTGTTCAGATTGCCAGTGACATCATATATAGTCTTTCCCTCCTGTTGCTAAGTCATGGATAAACACTGAAAAATACTGTCATCAACTTTCCCTTTCTGAACCCTTGTAAGGACCATTAACCACTAACACACTTCCACTCCAAGAGTACAGTTTCTTTTATGGGGCTTGTTTCCCAGCATTTCTTTCCCTTCAGTAAACGCTTCTCCAAATCACAGTGTAGGATGGGTTATTTCGAGGAAAAGCTCCTGCAAATAAACTGATTCCACCCACTGTATATTCATTCTGGTGTCTTGTTCCTGCATTTTGAAGCACTTTTGGAACCTGAAGCTCACAATCTACAATTGCTTAAATATTCTCAATGTAAGATGGGATATGGATTGAGAAACAGAAAGATTTTGTTACCCTTGTCAATCTTGACTAGAAAAGGAAACTGATTTAGTTGCCATATTTCACTCACAAAGCACCTGGTGTGAGTAAGCTATATGCTTAAAAAGCTCCATGAGGATACAATGTGGGAAATGAACACTAGTTTGAGCCAAGCTATTATATATAAATTTTTCAACCATAGAAATTAACTTTTGTATCTCTGAATTGACTAGAGCAATGAACATTACACTTTAGATCGTAAATATAAATACCTATTGAAAAAATAAATTCTTTCTTAACAAGCCATACATTGGTGGAAAGGAGAGAAAATAAAAAGTCATCTATGGGGGCCAGGGATTTAGCTCAGTGGTTCCACCACTTGCCTCGCAAGCGCAAGGACCCGAGTTCGATCCCTGGAACCAAAAAAAAAAAAATTCAACTATGAAAAATTCACTTATTTTAACCATTTGAGTTAAAATATCTCAAAAAGAATAAAAATAAACATAAAATTTGAGTTGAATGTTGGATTTTTATAGAGATTTAATAATGTATTTTCATATAACCAATATGGTGAATAACTTTAATAATAAGACCTGGTTATTTACCTCAACAGTTTAGGCTGTTATCAGGTGTCTAGTCAGCTAAAAGAAAAATTGTAAGCATTCTTTCCTCTCACTGCACCTGCCTCACTTACAATCTTCTCCACTTTAATGAAGAGTGTGGTGTTGAATGATAACTCTCACAAGTGTATACAAAGTCCCTGGGACCTGTCAATATTGACTAATGGGGTGGAGGCTTTCCGGGTGTAATTAACCTAAGGTTCTTATGGTAAGACTGCTTAAATCACACAGGTGGGCTCTAAATTCAATTACAAATGAATAAAGAGACAGAAGAACAAGAGGCAATGTGACCATGAAGGCAAAGATGGAAAGATGTCACTGAGGAATACCAAAGAATGCCAACAGCCACCAGAAGCTGCAAGAGACAAAGAATGAATTCTGCCCTAGAACCTCCACAAGGAGCACAGTTAAGCCAACACTTTGACTTTGGACTTCTATAGTCTTAAGCCACCCAGTTTGGGATAATTTGTTACAGCATGATGAAAAAATATCTAATACAAATGGAAAATCCTTTCTTCCCTGGGATCATCCTTAACTAGCACATTCTTTTTCTCAAATATCTATCTAAAAACACTACTTTCAAAATATCTCCAGAATCTCACCACTTCTCGCCATTTCCAGTGCCCCCACTCATCCAAGCCACCATCTAGCAGGATCAGCTAGCTCCTTGAAGAGCCTCCCTGATTCCTCCCATGCCCCTGTAGTACATCCTCAATGCTCAAACTGACACTCCACACTCAACGCTCAAAATTAAGCAGATCATGTCAGAACACTCTAGCTTCCCTCTGCCCTACCCCTTCCATTTTACCAAGAAAAAAGTTAAAATCCCCTACACTGACCTAAAAGAAGCCAAAACACCTTTTGACCTCATCTCCTTCCCTTCTCCCATTTTTTTTGGCTCAGTTCCAGACTGCGGGTTCTGTGCCCCCTCTCGGTTCCTCCTTCTACACTCCAGGCATGGTCCCACCTCAAGGCTTTGCACTGGCCATTCCCTCTATTTGGAGAGTCATTTCTTCAAGACCTGTAATGTCCACTTGCTCACCTCCTTTAAGTCGTATTCACATGTCACCTTAGAGATGAGTAGAAACTTATCAAATGACTAATTAAAAGAATGGACTTCAAATATATAAATTTGATAACTATTGGGCATTTTTACTTTATAATTATTTGTTTTCCTTATTAACATTTTTAGTAATTATATGTCCTAGTCTAGTGTCCCATACATATTTTCTAAGCCTATGCAGAATTATTATTTTTATTTGTGACACATATACATGAAGTAGTCTTTGCTTTACAATAAGGGAGACAACCGTGTATCTCCTCATTTTTCCCAAAGTTACAAACTACTGTCAGAACCATAAATGGTGACAAGTTAATGAATAATGTAACAGGGCGGTTAGAATAACATAGAAAGTTAGCTTCAAAAATGAACAAATCTATCAAAGAAAAAGCTATTTCTCCATTATGGTCAGGATGGTAGCAGGTATATTATCACTATAGGAGGCAAATTTGACTGTCAAGTTGATGAAGAATAATTACAATTGTCAGGCAGAGAAATGATGAGATTGTGGGAAATTGAGCATTCCAAAATTCTCACAAAAGTGTTGACTTCATGTTATAGTCCCCAAACTCATTTTAATGCTATAAGATCCAACTCACTTTTCCAGAAGTTACTGTTGCCAGTTTTTATCCTGCCAACTTTGAGATGTTCCAATGTAATTTTTTATTTGTTTGTTTTATTTGTTTGAGAATTCATTATCACATTGTCAGATTTCTAGGTCATTGCCTGGAAAGGCTATGTTAATGCTATTTTAATGTAATAAACCTTTTCTTTGGAAAGACCTTTGTCCCAATCATCCAAAATAATTTCATAATCCCTCTTGGTTTGAGAGGCCCACATAATTCTTTCCTTGACTAAGATAATAAGTTTTGCTAGCCGAAAAACTTTCCCAAATCATGCTAAAATCAAAATTATCGTGTTCTACCAAATGCCAATTTCAAATGATCAAATAATTTTTTTTAAATGTCAAGCAGATCAAATACATCTACAAGTTAAACACTATGGATCCCTTCTTATTTTGATAGGTACCTGGTTTGTGATGTTTATAATAGGGTAGCATTGCCTTTGAAGTCAGTATTCATGAAGTCTCTAGAAGCACTGGGCTCAGATAAGTTCTTCAGGGTTATACAAGAGACAGAACTGCTATAATTTGTACAACAGCCCATGGCATTACTAGTTCACACTGTAATTTTGCCAGATCTTAGAGACTAAGCAGTTGTAGCCCCAGTCATTAGAGAGATGGTAAGCCTCTGGGGTAAGCCCAATTGCTTTAGAAACTATCATTAAAACTATTATTGGACTTCCATCTGATGCCGAAAACACATTCAACTCATTTTTGTCATTCTAACCCACAGCAAGACAATGCTTCTGCACTTCACAAGGGACACATGAATGCCTTGGCAACTTTAACCCAGGGAAATGCTGAAAAGGAAAAGCACTTGTCTCAGAAGACATTCAGACAATATCATACTACCCCTCCGATTGTAGACCACTTCTAATTCCAGCTTTCCTCTTATGCAGCCAGGACTCTGAAGGGAAGCCCAGATGTAATTTGTTCATGTTTGGCCATTTTTATCATTAAGACACTTCTTAAATACGCTTTGTCTTTCTTCATGCCAAATACCACTGCTGTAGTTCAGCCCCCCAGAGCACAGACCTGACTAACACAAGACTTTCTTGGCTGGGCTGTCTAACTCTGGTCTCATCAATCCCTCCCTCCAAATCCATACCCATACACATGTCCTCCACATTGCAGACAGAGTGATCCAACTGAAACACACATCTGGATAATTTCACTCTTAAGTTTTGGATGGTTCTGAATTCTTCATTCATTCAACAAATCTCCAGTGCTTCAGAACTGGGGATATAATAGTAAACAAAAATAGAAACATCTCTACTTTCTTGAGCCTATATTCCTGTGGAAAGGCAGGCAATAAGCAAATCACTTTACATATATACATACATGTGTGTGTGTGTTTATACACATATACTTACACAGTACTGATGAGATGGGGAACACAGTTTAGAAAAAGGAGATTTCTGTCTTAGCTCAAGGATGAGGGGACAACACTATCCAGGATAGGAAAAGAGGGTACAGGGATCAACTCATGCAAGGCCTTGCCTTTCAGGCCTTGGCAATTACTCTAGATGTGAAGGAGGCTGGAGCACTGGGTTACATCCTTATTTATTTTGCATTCTAGAGCAAATGCTGTGCTTCTGTGCAGAGGGTATACCAGAGGCACAGAAATGGGAACAAGGAGGGGTACCGTGGGGCTATTTGTGGAGCCACTGCTGTGACCCAGGTGGCAGTGGTGTCAGCTTGGACCAGACTGGGGATAGCGTCTGAGGACTGAGAGCGGCTAAGGGATGAAGGACTCATCGTTGCCTCCAGCGTTAAGCCCAAGTGCAGCATCCACGTCCTTCCCCACCTGACTCTTTCGTCTTTCTTCAGCCTCTTTCCCCTCCACTCCCTCACTGGAATCTTTCACTCCAACAATTCTCACTTTAGGGAGTTGTTCTGTCCACAGCCCCATGCTGCTTCAGGTATCTGTGACATTTCTCAGGCTGTTCTTTCTTTTTCATGAGTTTCTATTTTCACCCAGACAATTCTTTCTCAACTTTTAGTACCTAGCTCAGTGGTGATCTCTTTGGGAAGCCTTTCCTGGACCTCCGGTTTGACTGAATGCACTTCTCTCACGTTTTCTTACCAGCCAGGAGTCTTATCTGAGCACTCATCATGGTGCATGAAACTCCAGTTTTGGTCTGCCTCTTCCAGCCAGCGGTGGTCTACAAGTAGGAATATTCTGGTATTTGTCTTGGTGTTTCTAGTGCTTCACTCTGGGCTTGCAAACAGCAAAAGCTCAATAAATGCATTCTGACCTGCTCTGAACTTTCCAGGAACTCTCCACTTCATCAGGTCAGCCTGATCACAGACCAGAGAGAAGGACGCGATCAAGGAGAAATGAAGAGCAAAGAAGCTTTCCTGGGATCAATCACATTGCACAGGAAAGCATTCTGACTTCACAAATCACGTGCTCTTCTTACAGAATGCTTAGTGCTTGTGGTCAAAATCACTCAACCCCAAAACATCTCTGGATGTGATAAGGTCAGAAATCAAGGATTAGTGGCTCAGAGGGAGGAGAGAAAGAGAACATGTTTTCACTTGCCCACTCTCTTGTGCATAGGGGGGTTTAGACACCTAAAAAAATGAAACAAGGCACTATCAGCCTGTTACCTTTACCTGTTTCCCCAGTACCAGTCTTTGCTGCTTTTCTCAGTCATGTCTGGTAGACAACATCAAGAGAATCAGTCTACAAGCTGCAGGTACAGAGCAGTTTGCAGGGTATCTACAATCATGTTACATAAAGTGGGGGTTTATATAAAGTTGACAGAATGTGCTGATGTGAGCCATTTACAGTTCAATTGTAACAGAGCAGCCTGGCAAGCAGCTCGCTTTATCTGGGATATGATGTACTTTGGATTCTGCTATCAAGTCAGATTTAGAATAACAATCTGAAGGGAATGCAATACCCCCTTTTAAAAGCCTAACTTTTCTTCCTTGGATTCAGGAAAGTACAAAAAGCTAGAAGAGTCTTCATAATCCCAGAAAACTCTTCATTACTTTTTACAGAAATACAAATCATCTAAAATTATTTTGCAAAGGAAACATATTCAAAACCCAAAATTCAATTTCCTAGAGTGGACAACAAATTTTTTAAAGAAATATGTTTCCTTGAATTAAAAAAAAAACTTTGCCAAATGAATTAATCAAATCTTTAATATTTTTCAACATAGGTTTATAAGATACTATAAAACCCACAATGAAAATTCTATAAAGGGCCTACATTATGGATTATCAGTCTGTACATGTCACAAGGATATAATAAGACAGAACTATTCTCCCTCCTGAAACCTGGGACTATACTATCACCTGATTTTATTTTTAGATATATTCTCAAATACTTGTTTCAAAATATTTTTCCCATCTTGTTTTACATCCATCGGAGTTTTTAAAAAATAGTTCTACTATGCTTAATTTTTTAACTTTTATAGTTAAATACTTCAATATTTTTCTTTAAGAGTGTGGAAGAAATAAGAGGGTATATGTATAGAATAGGAAAATGCTTTCCCAACCACAAGAGTATTGTTTTCTTTTTTCTTATAATTCTATGGTTACATTTTTCATACTAAATATTTGACCCATGCAGAATTTATGTAAACATAGGGAATATAGTATTTAGCTCTTTTTTTTCCTGAATGACTAACCAGTTTTCTTTACTGTTCATTAAATAATCCATCTTTTTTATACTTTATTTTATTCCGTTATTGGCATGAGTCTCCTTCCCAACTCTGCTGTATCTCATCCTTTTGTCCATTCCTGTACTAGGAGAACCATATAGCCCATTTTTCTTTTTTCATAATTTTATTGATTATTACATTCATTGGCTATTTTCAGAATATTGTGAAGTATATTTATGAACTAAGATCATCTTTAGTATTATTTAGTCAAGTTACCTCCAAAAATTCCACTTGGGATTTGATTAGTATCATTCAGATGTCAATTGAGGTTTAAATCACTGCCATGTTTCTGGTCAAGAAAACACAGTTTTTTATTTCTTTTTTTATGTCCTTCAGTACATTTTTATCACTTTCTTTGTAGGTCATATACATTTCATTTTAAGTTTATCTCTAAGTGTTTTAAGTTGGGTAAAAATTATAATATGGCCATATCCTACTCATCAAGATTCAAAAAGATCTTAGCTTCCTACTTTCCATCAGTACATGTGTTAATGTGTCATTAACTTTTAGCTTTCTCAAAACAAATGTTTCCTCACTGAAGCTCTTTAGCCTTTGGAACTTTATCATTTGTAGCTGTCTGATATCTTTCAAATATCTTAACATTTTGATAGATGCTCATATTGGGAATTCAGCCTTAACAAAGTAAAATTAAGCAAAATAAAACCAAAACAAGAGGTATTATTCTTTCCAGGCACACTTGCAGCTACAGTGTAAACTTCAAACTTAGGTGGCACCAGCAGGGCATGGTTGTGCATGCCTGTGATCTCAGCACTCTGGAGGCTGAGGAAGAAGGATTGCCATGAGTTCGAGGCCACTCTAGGCTGCATAGTGAGTCCAAGACTAGGAGGAACTACATAATGAGACCCTGTCTCACAAAATTTTTTTAAAAATCTTAGGTTGCACCAAGCAGACCACCCATAGAAGACTCAGAAGTAAAACATGTTGAAAGTAGCAACAAAAATCAGTAGTCATGTGTAGGTAAATTGATCTGGAAAATATGATAATGGATGCTATGACCCATACAGCATAGGGTCCGAAGCCAGGGAGAGCTGTGGGAGATGAAGACAATTGGAAAATAGCAAGAAAGAAGGATACATACCAAAATTATGCTTTATAGCTGGGACCAGGTGGGACTATAGCCTGATGAGCTAATGGTCGCCTGGTGTCCAGCGTGCTCTTTATTTATAGTGTAAGACAAACAAGAGAGAAGGCAGGGCAACTCGTGCTACCTACATGGTCCAGGCTGAAGAAGTGTGATTGTCTCGTGATCAGAAAGGGAATAAGGAAGAAGGATACACAATGTAACTGTCTCCTGGGCCTGTGCCATCCGGGGTCTACAATCCAGGGATTAGGCGAAGGGTCATCTTCAGGCTCCGCCTGCAGCAAATGGAGATATCTAATTCTTCAGGAGGTGTCTGTAGCCAACTTCTGGCATGTGGGATTCAGCACAATTAGCGAAACGTGGCAACAGTCCTGCAGGGTGCTGTGGCCAAGCTCTGAGCTATATTGATGGAGAATGTGTTGCATTCCAACCTGGTCCAGTAGCGTTTGCAGAGATTCTGTAAGCTACTGGAGATATGTTTAATAAATTTTTGTTCCCTTTAAACCATCCAGAGAAGATTCTGTAGTTTGCAACTAAAAACTCTTAACCAACTCATAAGCAAAACTTGGGAACGTTTATAATAGTTACTTTAAAAAATCACTATAAGCAAAAGTGAATACATTTTGTCTATTCTGATTTTCTTAATCCTTAGGCATATATTTAATTATGGTTTTTACCATGCCTCCAGCTAGTAAACAAAGTTTCTGTTTGAATTCCTCAAGTGCTGGTAAACTTGGCTTCCTGGTGTGAAAAGCAAACATACTTTCATAACACAGAACTTTGATCCTTCAGTTGTTTAATTTACCATGTGTTCTGGAGAAAAAGTGTAAATTTGTCGGTTTGGGGTTTTTTTCAGCCTGATTAATCTTGGCCATAATTAAGTAGTATAGGTATGCTTGAAGACACAAATTTAATATTCATATGTAACTATTACTCCACAAATAAGACAATAAACACATATGTTATTTCTAAATTACACACTGTACTATTCGCTACCAATATCTCTACATGTTTTACTGGGTTTTCAAGCCATGTAAATATGCTAAAGAGACTGTCTTCACAGTCATATATGGTTGCTATTTATAGCTTAGATTAGTGGTTTCCCATTCCTGAACACCAACTAAAACTTAAAACAAACAGGAAAAAACAACTCTTTAAGATTGCTAGGTATACATGATTGAGTCACTTTGCTTTTGTATCATTTTCTCAACTGTATAGTGAAATACCTCTTCCTCTCTTCCTTAATCAATGTTCAAAAATATCTAGGACTTCCTTAACTGAGAGCAAGATCACCTTTATTCATTCCCAGAAGAACACTTCATACTGTGTTCAAGACATCTATTAGTCATTAGAAGAACAGATATTAATAGAGGATTAAGTCCCAAAAGCTCACATCAACTTCAGGTGCTACATTATTTCTCTAGCTTCAGAAACTATAGCCTTCATAAAGGAAGAACATTGTGTCTCCAGAATCTAGCATAGTCCCTGACACACACAGGGTGCACAAGCAATATTTATTAAATTATGTCTTGCTGTTGGATTATCACTGCTTAATATCCTAGACGTACATAAAATGTATTATAATTAAAATTCACATTTCTATTAACGTGAGGTATACTATGGTTCAAAAAGCAGACGCATTCTCAACCAGTACATATTTTTCCTTCTGAAATTTATTTCTAAAATTTTCTCTAAAACAAAAAGAATGAAAGATAATTCTATTCATTCCAAAAGTGGCTCAGGCAAATACTTTCTTGAAATGTTATGGCTCTGCTTATCCGAGCAACTATACACACCACAAATAACTTTTTCTAGTAAAGGAATCAACAGGGACCACCTAAGAGAGTTGAGCTAAGACATTTAGCCAATGCACCAAGGGATTATCTTCATTATTTTATATATTGGAATCAGTATTTATAGATTTAATATTACAATATACTTATGTATAAACATTTATTTCAAGTTGAAAAGTCTGACATTTTTTTCTGATCCAACTAACGTGCCATGTTGTCTAGACATAGTATTTTTCCTGTGAGGACATAGCTAAATGGGATATTAAATACTAGTTTCTTTGACAGTAAATAAACCACAATTTAGGTAGCTGCTACAGATTTTCTCTGTTGTGCAATGCTTCATTTTTTGCTTACTGATCTTTTTTCAGCAACAATTATAATAAAAATTAATAGCAAATAGGAAATCAAGAAAGATTTTACCCCTAAAACTTCAGAAGATAAGAAGAGCTAAAGCCTTGAAGGTAGTGGTCTTTATAAGCACTTTCTTGAAATTATTTATTCATTGCTTCAGACTAACCATGTTGCTTGGAATTATTGACTTGCATATAAATATAATGAAGAAACATTTTCTTTTCATATAAAAACAGATGGGCACTTGTTTTCTAATAAAGCAAAAATGATGACAGAATGAAAAGGGGAAAAAAGGGAAGCTTTCCAAAATCTACAAAACTATAATTTCTGCTGCTTCTTAAAGAATAAGGAAGGGTCTTTTCTTGCCCCTTCATATGCTGGGAATTGATCTCCTCAGTTTCAACCACATTTAACAAAAATCTTGTGGGTCAGTGTCTGCATAGCACATTGAAAAAAGAGGACAAAGTTCTAAATAAGCATTTTTTAAATGGTGAGTTTATTGTTAGAGGTCTTTCAAAGCCACTATGAAGAAAATCAAGAGGATAAAAGTTGGACAAAGAAAAATAAGTGATGGTTACTATTAGTAGGTAGCCACTTTTACCCATTGCTTTGTTATTTCAAATTTGTGCAAACTCTAGTCATCTCTAGTCATCTCTTTTCCTTATGTATCAAACTGAAGATTAAGGTCAACATTTTTTCATGGAAGAACATGAATCAAAAAAGGAAGAAAACAAAACAGAACGAGAATCAATTTCAATCACTAACTAGGAAAAACATCAGTCTGTTAACAATTATCTATTAAGTAGTCACTATGTGTGTGGAGTGCTGGAGTAGAGTCTGTATGGAGATGGGAAGTGAAAGACAATAACCATGCTTCTTGAATAACTCAAGATCAAGCAGGGACAGAACAAATGCAAAAATAATGGCATACAAAATTATAGAAAAATATGAATGAACAACCCGAACATTCCATGCAAGACCAAAATCAAAGATGTCTGATTTACTATCTTTACTTTCATGGTGCTGCTCTCCCCATGAATCTTCTGTGTCTTCACTCCTTTGCTTAAACATACAGGATAGGTGTGAGGACAAGAAAGCGAGGTCAAACCAATGATACTCCTTGTATCAGTCTTTCATCATGCATACATCCGAACTATTCCAATCCATTCTATGCATGGAATTCGAATGGTTTCAAGAAACTTTTGTAAACCAAATCTACATTCTAGAAAGCCATCAATTTAAATCTTTATTGGAAAGTGAAGGTTTCATATTGCCCTCTGATTTAATAAAATAATTCAAATTGATTAATATTTTTCATTGGATTCCTTAAGAAAAAAGAATTTGAAAAATAAAAGTTTCTCTAATTGTGAAACTGGGCCAAGTGAGCAGAAGATAGTGTGAAAAATGAAAGCTGGCTCTGCCTACCCCCCGGAGCATTGGAGAGAGAGCCTGGTGTGACTTCTCTTGCTTCTCTTCATAGGGAGCTGTCCAAACACAGGGCAACTTTTGAAAAACAGTAGAAGATGAAATCAGAACAGCAACCTGGGAAAGCTCACCAAGCATGCCAAACTACCCATGCTTTTAGCTTTTCCTTCCTTCTTTCCCTATTATTTTTTGGCAGTGAGAACCCTCAAAGTGGGATCACAGGCATTAAACTTTTTCAAGACAAGTGACTACCTCAAAAACAGTAAGTTCCTAGTGGGAGCAGAGTAAGAGGTATGTTGACCCTTTTACAGATAGATAGCAACTACTGTGGATGCCAGTGTTTTTGCTGGGTTTGGGGTTTTTATTTTAAGTACTCAGAGAAAAAAAACCATCCATCTGCCTTTAATCTGGAAATGACTCAGTGTTTTAGAAGCTTTTGTTTAAAGCTCACAGGATTGCTATACATTGACTTGTCTGCCTAAATGTGAAACTCAAGTGAGACACCCAAGTGAGAAAATTATGAGAATAACAGAATTATGTTTTTAATAACCATTTATTGTCATCCAGTGTATTTAACTTAATATCTCATGTCTTTTTTGACATCTAGTTAAAATGTTAGTCTCATCTCACTGAAATTGATGAAATCTAAAATGTATAATTAATGACCTCCTTTGCAGAAAAGTAGAAAATTAACTTTATTTCTTTTAGAAAGGTGTTATTCTCATGAATAACCAAATTTCTCTAAGTTGTTAGAAGTAGTTTAGCTTAATAGTCTTATTAAAAAAAAGATCACAGAATTCTTATTCTTCCTTTTGCAAAAGAAATAAACGCTGCATGTACTGTAACACGAATCTCAAAATTGGAGGCTTTATGCTGGCTATTTCCATTTTCAGCCCCCCGATTACTTGTCATCTCTCTTTTTTAAATTATTTTATATGATACCTACTTTTCTGTCTTCCCACACACATACAAGGCAATAAGCTTTCTGGAACGCAAGCCCATAGCTTTCATTTCCCAGTCCAACAACATGTACATAGTAGGTACTCACTGAATATGTGCTCGCAAATATTGTAAAGTTTAAATTAATAAATGTACAAGCAACTATCTCTATGTCTGTATACAAAGCTGGGGAATTGTTGATATTGCAGCCCTGATGACAGCAAGACTTCCAAGTAGACAGATGGTGTGTGAGCAATCCCTTTGCCACTTCTATCTTTCCTCAACCTGGCCTGGAGCTGCTGTTGGAGTGAATAATGCAACACTCTTCCTTACCCCTAAAGCTGCCCTGGATCCCAAATAGATGTCATATGTTCCAAGGTTGAGAGCTCATATAGGAAGAGATTTTCTGTGTCCAGTGTCTTATTCCAAAGATATTCGTGGCCCTGGAGAAACCCCTTTTAACTTTCCCAGGCCCCTCTGTTAGGGGAGTCTAATGATTCTTTGTATAGGAAAAATCAGGTTCCTTAGACAATATGAATATGTCTTAGGAAGGTGGTCCCATATTCTAGGTTTTATTGGTGAAGGTAAAATTTCCCAGCTGCTAAGAATTGGCCTAGGGAAAAATAGACAAAACAGTGGTGAGTGTCATGACTCTAAATCTTCTTGGGGTCATAATTTATGTGTCTGCCATCAGCAGATCTAGAACACCATCCAGTACGCATAGGTTAGAGTGTCTGGTTCCTCATTGCTCATTTCTACTACACTCTGGTTAATATGAGGGATCCTCAATAGGGAATGAGGAGACTGAAACAGGAACCCTTCGGATCCAACCTCCCCAACTCTAAGCATAGTAGCTTCTAGAAGAAAAATAAGCAGAGATAGCATGTAGATATGGCCAAAGGAGAATCAAAGTCCTATTCCTGCACTACATGGTCAAATACATCAATTCCCAAGAATCAGCACATAACAGAAATACTTCTTAGCACAAGATTTGCAATGGAAGACAGAGCCAGTGGGCTCAGGGACAGAATTGCAATAACCTGCCAAGGAAGGGAGATTTTGTTAGGGTTCCATGTACAAATCCACCAATGTACAGGGGCTTGTTGGTACCCTTAGTCAGTTTGTATTTCTTTTTTCTCAGTCCTAGAAGATTCTATAAGAGGACAGGGAGCTTATAGGACTCAGGTGCATGCCTTCAAGGAAGTTCTTAGTTTTTAGTGTTTGCTGTGGTTCAAGGAGTAACATCTCTGAGTGAGACCAATGCAGGGGAACCAGTATAACTCAAATGGCTGTACTACCATATTACATTCAGCAAGTAACACAAGTATTTGAGTACCAGACATAATCCTGAGAGAATGAGGAAGACAAGGTAACACAGCAGGCAGATCGTGCTAAAGAAAAACAATCAGGTGCTACACTCTCCTAATGGTGTGCTAAACTGCCTGTGAAGAACATGACTGTGTCACAGCTGGATTGGATGGCTAAAACTGGCCTTCAAGAAGGAGCTGTCCATGTAAAACTAGAATTCACCTAGATGTTTTGTGTGTGGGCGGGGGGGAACTGGGGACTATTGATGCCATTAAAAAAAAAAAAGACAAAACTATATACAAAGCTTCCCTCATTTTTATTAGTTTGAGTATGTTACTTGGCTATATGTTTATATATGGTGCATATATACATATATATATATGGCATATATTTATATATTTCTATATATAGAAAAGTACATATGTGTGTGTGTGTGTGTGTGTTTCTCATTAATGGGTCTCCTGGATCCTTTTTTATTTTTGCTCCTTACTATTTGTTTTGGTACTACCAAATAAAACATCTTTACACTGTCTCTAACTTATTAGCAGCCATTTAGCTCCAAAATCCCGGGGGTTCATCCTCTCCCAAATTAGTAGCGAGTCAATATTTGAGGAACAGTACCAGGCACAAAACCAAGATAGAAATCCAGCCACATAAAGACCGTAATTTGAAATATAAAAATTAACAAATTGTCCTCAGTAGTTATAAAATAGTTTGAAATTCATCTCTGAAATTTCCTCTTTGACTAGTCATCCAATTAAATTTTTAAAATCAAATTTCCCAGTATATCATTTGTTGAACAGCTATGGAATAATAAGAATAAAATAAATTAAATAATTTGGTATTTTTGACCCCATAAGCTACTATAGAGAAAAAAAGGCATTTTAAACAAAACTCACATTGGATCATGCCCCAGCATGGGAAGACAGATCAATGTGGCCACTCAGATTTGTCAAGGATCACTTTAATGTTTAGTAGAGAGAAATTTGAATATCCTTCTAATATTTAATTAGACTATCATCCTTGAGAGCTCGGGGCACTCGTGTTCATCTCAGTCTGATTTGATGAGCAATGTCCCTTTTTCATTCTACAGATTATTTTCCTGTAAATCTCTCTTGATAAGGTTGCATTTTCATTTAATATTCTCTTTATGCAAATGGATGTTATTTACATGTATAAAACTGGTTTAAAAATCAAAATGATACCCAATTGATATTTACAGGCAATTTCATCTGCTTATTTTTCAGTTTCATAGAATATAAATTTAGCTTTTTCTGACTTGGATTCCATTAGATTGGTACACTTAAGAGGTAAGCTGATTTTCTTTCATTAAAGCTTCATTTCTGTGGTTTAATCAGTGAACATATAATTGCTTAAAGTATTCATTTTTATAAGATTTTTCAATAAATTATCAGGGTTGTTTAAATCTTAAAACTGGTGCTATTTCTGTACTTGTGGTCATAGGTACACAGCACAATCTCTGCAGCTAGTCAGCTTGCTCTACTTTAATCTAATAAACCAGCTGGGAAAAAATGGTTCTGTTTTCTCTCTGCTGGATTTATTTTTTATTTTCTATGTGAATATGGTTCTTTAATGCTTTATCAACCAGTCCCAAAGGTCACAAACTTTTATTTTGAATTGTTCTTTGATTCATCAGGTAATAGTTAATACTGACTGACAGATTACTACATGCTAAGCATATAGTAATGGATTAACTCATTTACACCTCATAACAATCCTAAGAGACATCTACTATTATTATCCTTATAAAGATAAGTAAAATAATACATAAGGAGGTCAACCTTGAAAAATAATACCTGTATTCCAGGTATGCCAAATTTTAATTAAGTATACAGGATACATATATGTAAAGGATGTAGCTACACAAGGCCTTCCACGTTCTTATTGAATGCAGTGATATATGTGAAGTATGCAGCACAATGCCTAGCATACTCTTTGTGCTGTAAGTGTTTGACTAGAGTTAGCCCGGTTGCATTTTCTGTTTATGTGGATCTATTACAGCAAATGCTTCACCATGTTCCAATTATGTATTTAGCTAAATGGCCTTGAGTAAAGTGCTTAACAGCTAGCAAGCAGCTCACCAGGATTCTTACTCAGGCAATTCTTATCTATAATCCTAGCTTTCAATCAGTATAATATCCTACTAGATAAACAATATGGCATTGATAATTCCATCAAATCAATACATGTTTCACCTTATTACACCATAATGGCACACAGGGGATAGATACCTCTATTAACACACTCATTTGAGAATATTGTCCATGGTCAAATTTAGATGACAATATCATGGAGTAAATACAGGAGGAAAACATAAATATGGAGTAAGTGCACATAGTAAAGGGTATGGTCTGTAGTAGGCACTCTCATAAAATCTAGACTCAAGATCAAACAGAACAAGAGCCTGTGTCATCTAACTCCAGAGAAAGGAGAAAATGCAGAATCCAAGGTCCCAAATGATAAAGGAACCAAGTGCAAAGTCAACAAAGAAAATAGGATAATAGTTATAATTTACAAAAGTTTTTAAGGTAGAATCATTCTTCTTAAATGCTACCAGATTGCTCTTTCTGAAACACAGGTCTGATATTGTTCTACTTGTGAAAGCTTTTGATGGCTGCTTACCACCCACAAGGTTCAGTATGATGTGGCCCTGTTGTCTCTTACAGATCTTTCTCCTTTCCTCATCTTCCACAAACCACTTGATGTGGCAGAGAGAACTTGGGTTTTGAAGTCAGACCAACATAGATTAAAATACTTCGCTCCATGACTAAAAACTGAGTGAACTAGGGGAAATTACCTAACCTCTCCAACCCCTATATTTCTTTTCTGTAAACTGAGAATGCATACTATTACAATAATATCACTCAGACTAAATGAAGTTGTATGTAAATTATATAACCTAATACTCAGCATACCATAGATATGGCAGATTTCCAATTGACCTTCATCTATTTGTATGTGTTTTTAAATAATAAGATTCATAGTAAATTCCAAATACTGACAGACTCTAATTTTCTTAGGCCCCATTTCCCTCATCTTCAAAATGGACATAGAAATAAGTATTTACCTAGAAGAATTTTTATGAGGATTTTTAAAAAAGTAATGGTCCAGGAGTATAGTAATCTCTTAATTAATGCTAGCTGTGTTAGCACTGCTGCTACTGGCAGTCCATGAACTCCTTGAGGACATGATTATGCCTCATTCTTCTTAGCCCTGATGTCTTCTATGGCATCTCTTTATGTACCTGGAGTTCAATAATATTTGAAAATGTGAGGAAAGGAGTTTTATCCCCCATGTTCTTAAGGCAGGGCTTCTTGGGACCCTTCAACATCACCAAAACCTATAGCAGTTTCAAATCTTATATTCTCAGTCTACTCAAGATTCAGAAACAATTTCATTAGTAAAGGTAAGTAACTATAGTTGCTATAAAAGACAACCCTCAAATCTCAATAATTCAACAGAAAGAGTTTATTTCTTACTCATGTTGTATTCTCAATGGTTTTTGATGGGGATAAAATTACCAAAAACATCTAAGTTTTTGTAGAGTAGGATCAGTGTCATATTTATTTACATAAATGATTTTCTTAATCACTACTATTTCTTTGTCTATAGATATTAGCACAGTGTCTAGTCTATAAGAATTAAGAAAATATTTACTAATCAAACTACACAATAAACTATCACTTATTTTAGAAATACTGAAAATATTTTAGAAAAATCCTCTTAAAGTTGGACATAAAAGCTTTTAATCTGTAAGTCTTGTCTAAATTAGTCAAATTTGAAAGATTACATAAACCTTGAACACATTATAAAGATCTTTTTTGTACTAATTTCTAGCACTTCTACATTAAAAAAATATCCTCAACTAGCTTATTATGTGTATGACCAAGAGTGATGAGTATTTTTTATAGGCAAGGTCTGAATCTTCCTAAGTGAATATTCAATGCAGAGAATATGTTATGGTATAATAAATACTTTCAGAATTCTTTCTACTTACAGTCAGAGCTCAGTGCTCAGTATGTATTGACACATTTAATCCTCTTAACAAACTCTATGAGAAGTCTTATTAATATAAGTTGAGTATCTCTTATCTAAAGTGCTTGAGACTACAAATGTTTCACACTTTTGTGGGTTTTTTGTGGTTTTTTTGGTACCGGTGATCAAACTTGGGACCTTGTGCTTGCAAGGAAGGCGCCGGAACCACTGAGCTAAATCCCTGGCCCTGTGTTTTCATACTTTAGAATATTTGCATATGCTTAATGAAATATCTTGGGGATAAGACCCAAGTTTAAACATGGAATTGATTTAATGTTTCATATACACCTTATACACATAGCCTGAAGATAATTTTATTCCAAGTTTTAGCACACTTGCATTTTGACCAAGACTCATCACTTAACATCAAGTGTGACAGCATGATAGTGCTCAAAAAATTCAGATTTTTTTTTTTGTTTGGGGGGCATTGTTACGGGGATGGAACTTGGGACCTTGCTCTTGCAAGGCAGGTGGCAGAACCACTGAGCTAAATCCCCGGCCCAAAATTCAGATTTTTGAACTTTCAAATTTTGGATTTTCCAATCAGGGGTACTCAACCTGTATTCCTTCTCACAGGCAGGCGAGAGCACTGAGACACAAAGTAGCTTAACCTTACGCAAAGGACTTGTGGCTAGGGAGCATAGGTTCTGGAACGTAATTTCAGGCAGTTGGAATCAGAGCCTTCACTCTTCTCTACCTATATGTCTCTGTAATACAGCATAGATGAAAGAAAAAGAACATATTTGGGGGTTCCAACCATTATCTTGATCGTTACAAAGTGGAAAGATTGTTGAAAGCCACATGAGCAAATTGTCATTTGAAACAATAGTCACAATTGCCCTTAATCTCTTTAACTTTAAAAAAGCTAAAGCTTTAGTATAGGCTAAATTGACAGCACGTGTGTTACGAATTAGCTTGGGGGCTGCTTTTCTTGAGCCAAAAAGGCATTTGATTTAACGTAGCAAAATAATACAATCCGGTTGTAAAGGTAATGTTTGAGCTGAACTCAAGATTTGCTTTTTAAAAAAACAATCTATAATCTTCAGTTACCAATGGCTGATTTCCAGATTCTATTTTGAAAGTGATAATTAGGCCTGGAAATTTTTTGCTAACTTTGTTATGTAAATCACACCTTTGGGGGGAAATTGGATAAAATAACACAATGGCAATAGAAAGCCATTTTATCCTGAATGATCTTTTTTTCATCTACTCAATCAAATGAGATACATGCTAGACTTTTTGCCACCCTCAGTGATTCCTGGAGCATTTTATTATTCAGTTCCTGATTTTAAAAAAAAAGAATAATTTCTGTTTTTCTTCTTCCAACCTGAGACAAAATCCGGTTCCTCCTGTCCTGAGTCTCCATTCCTTGACTAGTTAGAGGCTGATTATAGAATCTAAATCTTCTGTTCATGTGTTTTAAATTCCTATTTACACACCTTTCTGAAGTTCTGAGAATAAATTATACAAGTTGTAAAGACTTTTCTTATTCAAGGAAATGCCCAAATAAAAACCTGTTGCAGTTTAGATCTAAAATGTCACATGTTTGGAGGTGGGGCCTCATTGGAAGAGGCACTTCACAGGGTGACTTGAAAGGGTGTGTTCCGGTCCCTGGCTCCTCCCTTCTCTCTCTACTTTCTAACACCATGTGAGTAACTTTCCTCCTCCAGACTCTTCCACCATGCATTTTCTGCCTTGGGGGCTGTTAACCGTGGATTGAATCCACTGAACCTGTGAGCCAAAATAAACCTCTCCTCCTTTAAATTGTGGATGTCAGGTACTTTATCCCAGTAGCAGGAAAACTAACAAATACAAATCCCTATAACTTGCATTGCACAACCAATGGGAGATTTCTTGTTGGAGGCAAACAAAAAAAAGAAAGAAAAAGAAAAGAAAGGAAAACTGTATCAGCTCTTTTTCTGCAGTGCTGCTTCATAGCAGAAAGAAAAATAAAAACGGTTCTACCAAATTGCACTGAGCACCCTATTCTGGCTCCTCAAAAAGCAGTGTCTGGTTTTGATGGGAAAGTCCAATGCCAATGACAGACTCAAGACATCTGCGGAACTAAATATATCTCGAAATACAGCACAGCTTGAAAAACAGACCAGATCTGGTTTCAAAACACTATGTTGTTAACCCTTTTCAAGATGTGGAATCCCTTGAAATGATAATCCTCATAGTTAAAGAGAAAAAATTATCATGAAAAATCATTTGAATCCAAACATTTGCATATATCTCAAAATATGACATTCCCCTGGTGGCTGCGTCCTACTATAAATGACTTATTGTATGGCATCCAATGGCTTACCAATTGTTGAGGCTAAGAATAAAAGCAAAATGAATATAATTCTCCTATTCATAAGTCAAGGTCAGAGTAGAGAGGCTGATTCATCATAGAGTTGTTAGGAAGTCACCATTCTTTCTACTCTCTGTTTGTTCATTTGTTATTATGAGCTATTCAATTGCTGTCCTTCTTTCTTCATTCAGGGCAAAAACATAAGGTCTAGGCCAGAGAGAGTCGCATCCTTAATGGCTCTTTTCTCTCTCACTACTCCACTTGACAGAATGGCCAGTTGGCTTATGTAGCCAGTTGGACACACATGCCTTTGTCATCCTGCCTCCTCATGTCTTTCTGCTTTAATCACTTGCCAGCAAGCTTTTGTTTCTTGTTGAGAGAGTAGTTTTCCTGAGTACATATGCTCTCTTTATGGCTGGATATGACATTTATCATAGTGCACTTTAAGCTGTATGTCTATTTTAACAATTTATCTACTTTAAGAAAATCACTCTCCCCTTGTTCACATGCTTTCCAATGATGAATATCCTACATGAATAAGGGAAATTTTTTTTCGAAATCCAGAGAGTCTAGTTGTGTGTCTAGTGTATTGTAAATAAGCTGACTCAAAGAAATCTTCCCTGATTTTACAATGACATTTTTCTTTTCCTTCCTTTGGCAGTATAATATATATATATGTGTGTGTATATATATATATATATACACACATATATATATATCAGTTTGCCCTCCATATCTGTGGGTTTCACATCCATAGAGACAAACATGGGTTGAAAATATTCTGGAAAAAAATTGCATTTGTACTGAATATATATAGACTTTTTCATCATTATTCCCTAAACAATATGGTGCAACAGTTATTTACATAGAATTTACATTGCATTAGATAATATAAGTGGCCTGTAAATTATTTCAAGGATACGGGACAATGTGCATAACACCACTTTATATGAGAGACTTGAGCATCATGGATGCTCAAGTTGTTA
The DNA here is from genome assembly GCF_000247695.1 of Heterocephalus glaber. The sequence continues at coordinate 472,873 of NW_004624866.1, forward strand.
TCTGCAAAATGTCCTAGAACAAATCCCCCTATGGATACAAGGGATGGCTTTACCTTATTCTATTCTTTTTTAGTCTCAATTTGCCTATCAGTTATTTGTTGCATGTCTGAAAGTTTGGAAAAATCCTACTCCTATAGATTCTGATTCAGTTGTCTCTGAAACATGCTCAGGAATATCAATTATTTTAAAAGTTCCCACAATTTTTAAAATTCTCATTCTTATGTAAAATCCATTAAGAGAGCCACAATATCTATGAGAATGTGGCCTAGAAATTTAATTTTTTAAGTTCTCTTGTGACTCTGAGGCAGACAATTCTTTAGCTAGTACTTGAGAATCTTTATTAGCAACTTATAGTAGTAATTGGGGTTGTTCAAGTGGAAGCAGCAAAGCAGAGAAGACAAAGATATCACTGGAGTATACAAAAAGGGACTAAAATGATTCTGGTCCAAGTGCTCATGCAGGGACCATAGTCTCTACTTTTCAACAGTGGTATTCAGATCATTCTGGATTTACCAAGCCAGAGGATGGAGAAAGACAGACTATGGAGAATTTCAAGACATTTTAGTGTTCAGGCCTAAAAGAGTTTCATATTACTTCTACTCACATTCTGCAGTTCAGAACTCTGTTATTTGGCTTCTCCTAACTACAAGAAACGATGGCAAATATAATTTTGATGTGTGCCCCGTTAGTAAAGAAAGGACACCAAAATGTTTCTGCCACAGTCTGCCCCTGGTCATCACACATCCATTCACCCCCTCCTCCTATACATAAAACAAAATCAATGTGACAGTATTTGGAAATTTACATCACAGAGGTGAAGCTAAAATGCAGTCATTAGGGTGAACCTTAATTCAATATGACCAATGTCCTTATGAAGGGAGGAAATTTGGGCAGAGATACACAGAGAGGATGATACCATAAAGACACTAGGCAGCAGGTGGCCATAGACAAGAAGAGAGAGATCTTAGATAGATTCTTCCCTCATGGTCCACAGAAGGAACCACCTTGTCAATGCTGTGATCTCTGACTTCCAGCCTCAGTCACATAGCCACATCAAGCTGCAGGACAGGTAAGGAAGTGGTGCTTGGTAGTTTCCAGGGATAAAAAGGAAATGAGTTTGGGGAGCCCATGAAGATGACAACAGCCTAGATTAATTTGGGCAGCCTGATTTTATGGCAAGAAAATCTCTGGCTCTACTCAGACCCAGCATCAATGTCATCTGAGCAAAGACTTGAGAAACAAATAGAGGAAAGACCTCATTTATATATCACTCTGCTGTCTAAAAACACTTTTCCCAGTTATAACTCAATTCTTCTGGTCTTAAAAAGACCCCATTCAGGGCTCGGGATTTAACTCAGTGGTTCTGCTGCCTGCCTCTCAAGCGCAAGGACCTGAGTTCGATCCCCGGTACAAAAAAAAAAAGAAGAAGACCCAATTCAAGTATCTGCTGCATAAATATTTATTGAATTCTATTATTAACTAAATGTTTGTGCTCCCCTAAAATTCGTAAGTTGAAACTTTAACCTTCAATGGGATGGGATTAGGAAGTAAGGTCTTTGGGAGGTTATCAGGTTTATGTGAATTCATGAGGATGGAGACCTAAGGATGGGATTAGTGCTATTATAAGAAGATGATGAGATACCAATTTCTCTTCTCTCCACTATGTGAGCATTCAGTGACAAGGCAACCATCTGTAAACCAGGAAGAGGGCCATTTCCAGAACCCTACCATGCTGAAAGATAGATCTTGGACTTATTGGTTGTTTAAGCACCCCCATCTCTGGAATTTTGTTCCAGCAGTCTGAGCTAACCACTACTCCATTATACATGCTAATCACAAAGGAGACTTTCCCTTAAGAATTACACAGTCGACCGAGGTCACGAGTTGCACTGAATGCGCCAGGTCAGCCCGCTGCAGGGAGACAGGTCTGCGGATGCCCTACCGAAGTCAGGGGTCACGAGGAACATGTCGAATCAGCCCGCTGCAGACAGGCAGGTCTGTGGATGCCCTACCGAGGTCCCGAGTCCCAGGGAAGGTGCTGAATCTGTCCGTGCCCTGGCAGCAATCCACTGGACACCCCCCCACACCCCGCTCCTCTGTACAGCCACCTGGTTCCACACTACAAAGATGCAGAGGACACCAGACCACCAGACCACGGTACTGGGTCCCGGCACTCCCGGCCCAGAGGTAGGGGCTTCTGAGCAGCCATCCAACTGCTCCTGGTCCAGAGCAAGGGGCTTCCCGGTCACCATCCCTCCCGCTGCTCCCAGCTCAGAGGAAAGGGATTTGGGGCAGCTTTCTGTCCCACCGCTTCCAGCCCAGATGAAGGGGCTTCTGGGCCACCATCCCTACAACCACTCCCAGCCCCTGTCCCACCTCTCCCAGCTCAGAGGAGGTAATCCGTGTAGGCGCTAACAGCCCCCCGCCCCAGTCGAAATGAGAAAACATGTAAATAAGTCCCAAAACCAGACTTCCAGATCACCTACAGCAACCCCAAAGGGAAATGAGCTGGAACACTCTGATACTCAACCACCTGGAACCACTGAACTGGCAACAAAAGGGGATCTGGGAAAAATGAAATCAGAAATAATTTCTCAGATAACA